>QNTS01000498.1:236363-260686 GCA_003317085.1 Hucho hucho | reverse complement strand
ACCCCCCACATGCAGCAGGGCTGTTGGAGTTTGATTGAACTGGAAAAAGAGAGAGAGAGAGAGAGAGAGAGAGAGAGAGAGAGAGAGAGAGAGAGAGAGAGAGAGAGAGAGAGAAGAGTCCCCTCAGTCAGCTGGTTCTGAGGCTCAGTTCACCAACCCAAACCAACCCCTTAGAGGGTCTGAACCCCACCCTGTGCAACTGGGTCCTGGACTTCCTGACGGGCCGCCCCCAGGTGGTGAAGGTAGGAAATAACACCTCCACTTCGCTGATCCTCAACACAGGGGCCCCACAAGGGTGTGTGCTCAGCCCCATCCTGTACTCCCTGTTCACTCATGACTGTGTGGCCATGCACGCCTTCAAGTTTGCAGACAACACAACAGTAGTAGGCCTGATTATCAACAATGACGAGACAGCCTACAGGGAGGAGCTGGAGGCCCTGGGAGTGTGGTGCCAGGAAAATAACCTCTCACCCAAAGTAAAAAAACAAAGGACCTGATCGTGTAATTCAGGAAACAGCAGAGGGAGCACCTTCTACAGCGCCTCTTCAACCTCAGGAGGCTGAAGAAATTTGGCTTGGCACCGAAAACGCTCACAAACTTTTACAGATGCACAATTGAGAGCATTCTGTCGGGCTGTATCACTGCCTGGTACGGCAACTGCACCGTCCGCAACCGCAGGGCTCTCCAGAGGGTGGTGCGGTCTGCCCAACGCATCACCGGGGGCAAACTACCTGCCCTCCAGGACACTTACAGCACCCGATGTCACAGGAAGGCCAAAAAGATCATCAAGGACAACAACCACCTGAGCCACTGCCTGTTCACCCCATTATCATTCAGAAGGCAAGGTCAGTACAGGTGCATCAAAGCTGAGACCGAGAGACTGAAAAACAGGCCACCAGACTGTTAAATAGCCATTACTAGCAGCTTAGAGGCTGCTGCCCTATTTACATAGACTTGAAATCCCTGGCAACATTAATAATGGAACACTAGTCACTTTAATAATGTTTACATATTTTGCATTACTCATCTCATATGTACTGTATATACTGTATTCTATTCTATTCTATTCTATTCAATTCTACAGTATTGTAGTCTATGCCGCTCCGACATTGCTTGTCCAAAATATTTATATATTCTTAATTCCATTCCTTTAGATTTATGTATATTGTGTGTATTGTTGTGAAATTGTTAGATATAACTTGTTAGATATTACTGCACAGTTGGAGCTAGAAACACAAGCATTTCGCTACACCCGCAATAACATCTGCTAAACATGTGTATGTGACCAATAAAAGTTGATTTGATTTGATTTAGAGCCTCAGGACAGCACTGAGAAAATCTGGCCCAACCAAAGGATCACAAAGCAAAAATAAAAATATATCACCAGTTGGAAAGACACCACAAAACATCTAAGTAATCTTCAATGCTCTAAACAGACAGTACATGGTGGCATACTATCTGACCACTGTGACTGATAGAAAACTGAGGAAAACACTGACTAGGTACAGACTCAGTGAGCACAGTCTGGCTATAGTGACCGGTCATCACAGGTAAACCTGGCTGCCCAGAGAGGACAGGCTGTGCTCACTCCGCTACAGGGGAGAGGTAGAGACAGAGATGCATTTCTTATTACACTGTGACAAATACTCAGACTTAAGAGAATCCTTCTTTCCTAAAATTATTATTACGTACAAAGAATTTGAAACTATACAAGAAAATGTTTTATATTTATTGGTTGAAAAGCCAAATATGTGTCCTCCTGCCACAACCTGAGGGACAGCCAGGGAAAAGTGCAATTTAATCCCATTTTGGTTTTGTTTCAGCTTTCATACCATGTCATGTGGCTTCTCAGTTATGTTGAGACTGGTCTACTAGTATTGCTTAATGCAGTATTGTTATTCTCATTAATATTGTTGGATTTCGCAGGAACACAAGCATTTCGCTACACCTGCAATAAGATCTACTAAATATGTCTATGTGACCAATACAATTTTCCATGTCAGTGCTTCAGAGCAACTCTGGTGTTTATCATAGGTTCAGTGTTGTCAGGCCCTGATCTGTTTCACCTGTCTCCACCCACCTCCAGGTGTCACCGGTTTTCCCCATTAGTCCCGGTGTATTTATCCCTGTGTTTCCTGTCTCTCTGTGCCAGTTCGTCTTGTTTTGCCAAGTCAACCAGCGGTTTTCCTAGCTCCTATTTTTCCCAGTCGCTGGTTTTCCCTAGCCCTCCTGGTTTTGACCCTTGCCTGTCCTGATGCCGAATCCACCTGCCTGACCCGTCTGCCTGTTCTGACCTCAAGCCTGCCTATCCCCTTGTACTGTTTGGACTCGGACCTGTTCACTGAACCCCTTCCTGTCCTGACCTCGAGTCTGCCTATCGCCTGGTACTGTTTGGACTCTGACCTGGTTTATGAACTCTCGCCTGTCCCCGACCTGCCTTTTGCCTACCCCTTTTTTGCTATAATGAATATAGCAAAAGGGGTAGGCGCAACCATCTGCCTCCTGTGTCTGCATTTGGGTCTCGCCTTGTGCCCTTATAAGTTTGTATATTTTCAGAGATCACAGCTAAAAAGGAGGGTGGTCAGAGGGTATTGGATGAGGGATTCAACTTGAGATGGGGGGGGGGGAGAGAGAGAGAGAGAGAGAGAGAGNAGAGGAAGAGGAAGGGGTAGGGGTAGAGAGGAAAAAATTGCTGAAGTTACAGCACCCTCTCCCAGGCATAAATCTTTGTCAGACGAAGCGGATGCAGCTACTGAGGGAAAGTGCTAATTGATCCACGGAAGTCAAGCGGTTCTGAATAAAAACCAACAGATGTGTATATGATTCTGTCACTGACAGCGGCCCCATTTTGATGTAGTGTTCTCTCTCTTTACCGCAAACACTTCTCATGTTTCTTCCCATGTCTGTGTGATGGGGCTTTTGATCATCATTAAGCATTCCCTCCAGTATTCTGGCATTCTGGGATTGCAATTTGTTGTGCAAAATCAACAATTCTCTGCATATTATGTGCTTACAAATTGGACCAATCACCACAGTATTTCTGCATAAAACAGTTAAAATATCGCAATATTATCACATAAAACTGACACATCACTGACCCATTACTGCATAATATGGTTCCAACAAACCTTTTCCCTCGTCGGCGCATTTTCGGGACAAATTGTACAAATCATCGCATATCTCAGAATTGCCTCAGCAAAATCAAGCATTTTTGCCTGCAAATATCACATAAAATCCTGGAGGGACTGGTTAAGCTAGTTGTTACACTCTTCCTGCCCTGGTGGGATTTGTCAGTGCAACCCGTTTCCCATGGCACATGGTTCTGAATCACTATATGAGCCAGTCCATCACCGGACGACATGGATACTAAATTGGTGGGTTCCTCTGGTAATTCATAATTAAAGATGTAATTTAGATGTTCCAGGTTTACGAGGCTTTAATAAGGTTCGATCCTCCCAGAGGCTGCATGAGTCACTCTAAAACGGATATTTTATAATTAACCTGATCTGACTGTTATATTAACCTTTGTTTACGTTTTACTAGTTAGTTTTAGATTTTTTACTAGTGTGTGTCTACCTGATGCTGTCATCTCTGTATTTTAAGGCTCTTCATTGTTTTGGTTCTCAACGGCTTTTATCACTCACAAGCTCTGTATGAGGGGTTGGATGTGTGAGTGTCAGGGGGTGGGGAAATGGTGTCACTGGAGCCTCCCATGTTCCCCTTTTGGGCAATTATATCATGTGTACACTACTTACAAAACTCTCTTGCTGTTGTGGTATGCTAGTGTGTTCTAGTGTGTACCACTTACACAACTCTTTCACTGAGTTATATCTACTCACGCAACTCTCTCAATCTATCATAATAGTATGTACTCCTGACACTGAACTCTCTCACCGTACTGTGTCTGTTTGTCACTTAGCTCCCCTCTTTCCCGCCAGCATTTAGCCAGGCCAGATTATAGACCTGACCTGACTGTAAGCATTTCTTGGTTATCACAGGAATAGAGCAATCGCGTGGCATGAGAGGATTCTCCCCTCTAATGATCTCCTGCCAATTTTGACTGGGCCAGTTCCCCCCCCCCCCCCCCTCCTTTTCTTTTCTCTCTCTCTGCGGTTGCTGTCTCACTCCTTTCATCTCCATTCCCACCTTATTCTGGGTCGGTGTGAATTTGAGGGTACAGCACGCTCAATGACCAAATAACATGTTGTCAGAGTTGGGCTTTGACATGCCACTCTCATTACGTAATGAGACTTCAAACCCTCCTGTTTGGTCCTCGCAGGCATAGATGGGATGAACGATCCTCCATTCATCCTCAGTGATTCATATCTGACATGTCAAAGCAGACACCTAATGGGATCTCTCCTCTGAGTAGAATGTAGGTTACAGTAAAAGTGAACATGTGAATATATTATTGATGTACTATCTACATCTATAATTAACTTGCAATCTGTGTCATCTAAAGGCTTCCCATGAAGTTTAGTTTTGAGGAATAAGCAGTATTTTGGGAGTAGAGCCACTATGTGTTGTGAGGAAAGGGATTTGAGGATGGGAAAGTGGGAAGGGTGTTTCATATTAAGATGGCTTTATTGGTCATTTGCAAGCAAGGTCGAACCATCATTTTACTTCCCTTTTTAACCCAACCCCTCCAAAAGACACACATACATGTATTTGAAGAGGTGCGGGGGGCTGCCACACTGATTCCATACATAAGGGTACAACTGTTGCTGGCTCGCCTCTCTAATCGCTAGGCTACCTGCCGCTTATATTAGTGACGCTCCCCACTCTGCTTAACTACAGACGGTCTTCCTCTGGCCAGTTTTCTCCCTGTCATATACTGTACCTCCAGACTGATTGTTAGCGCACTAGCTGTATGGAGAGAATGTGTGTGTGTGAGTCTTTGTGTGTGTGCATACATGCATATGTGTTCTTGGCGTCTATATGGTCAAGTATCTACATGTTTCCCAGGCTTTCAGGCCAAGCCTAGTCCCCATAGCGAGACCCTTGGGGCCCCAACCCATTTTGAGCTCATACAGTATATGATGAGGCAATGCAGGACCAGGGGAGGCTTGCATAAGCAGACACTCTTAGTCATAGTGAGTACAACTCTCTCACACACACAGACACAGACTGGGGAAATGCCCCAGACTTACTGGCAGACTTTGGACTGGAATCCTCCTGTCCTTTTCTATACCATCCATCCCAGCCAGATGTAGTAAACTCTTTAGACCACACAGAGAGACGTGATCATTATGCGACCATGCCTGACACACGCCTCAAGACTCATAGCCAGGGCCTTTACCAGCCCTGTCTGTGCATTGCATTGAGGCCACTTCTGCTAAAGAAGTCCCATAATACTGATGCATGAACTATAATGCTTTCCCCATTCTCCTGCTGATCAGCATGGACAGCCTGAGCTTGAGAGAAGGAGAGGAGAGGTGTGAAGAGGAAAGGAGAGGAGAGAAAAGAGGAGAGAAAATCTCTGCTGTGGTCTGTCCTCTGACAGGCAGCTTGAGGGATGTGTATCCCTCTCATTAGCTCAACGAGTCCCACGGGGGGCAGACTTAAATCAGATCTTTCCCCCTTCGGTCGGTCTGCAGCAGAGGGGCCTCTGCCCCGCCTCACATGACAGGCACATTCCAGCATAGCCCAGCCCAGCTCAAAGCAGTGTAGAGCAGGGCCTGACTCTAACAGCCACGACCACCAGACGGCCTCTCTACATGTGACTGAAGCCAGACTCAGTCCCTGCTCCCAGGAGGCAGGGGGTGGGCGAGAGAGGGGAGAGAGATGGGAGAAGGGAGAGTGTGTGGAGGGGGGGGGGGCAGGCTTCTCAGAGGATCCCTGGGAGCCACTGTGCCCTCCAACAAAATGCCACAATTAAGAAAGTGTGTCCTGGATTACATCACAGTTGCCATTTGTAATTGTTGAGGAGTAAAACGGGCCGGGTTTCTAGACAGACGCAGGAGGAAAAAGGAGGTGTTTCTCAGTGGTCCAATTGAATTCTATGATCCCTGTGTGCATGCATTGTTTTTCAATGTCTGGGCTGATTACATGCCTAGATAAATACTGCTGCTGCAGCTTATTGTACAGTGTAGAGAGATGCAGTCTTTCTCTGTTTTATATTGTACTCTCCCACGAGGGCCTGTGCAGTGCACTGGGCGGTGTCTGACTACATGTCTTCCTAACATCCAAAGTCTTTTACCTTTGAGACCTTTGTACATCTGGTGCACAGGGGCTTTGTTAGTCTCTCTCTCCACGGTGACCTAGGCAGATAATCTGCTCTGCTCTTAATCACATGTCTGTCTTTATAAGCTCCCTGTCTTATTACAGACACTTCCCCTCTGTATTTAGGGGCTATAAATCACATTTTGTAATATAGGCTCTGTTGGCTCAGAGTGGAGGGGCGCTGATATGAGGCTTCTCAGTTACATCCCAGGGGAGAGGGCAAACACAGCCCTGTCTTCTCTCTGGCCAGGGAAGGCATGAAGCGAGAGGGTGAGAAAGCGGGGGGAGGGAGATGGAGAAAGCGAGAGAGAGAGAGAGACAGAGAGCGCTAGAACGAGAGCGAGACAGTCCTGTCTGTTTGTGACCGGGGACAAGAGATGGGATACTATATGATCAAAGAGCAGGTGGGGGTATTGAGTTATGGTTTACTATATCATAATTTATTATGGGCTAAACATTTTCATGTGGACTTTTCATATAGTCAATGTATGTGTTTAAGGGGTGACTGCAGGGGGCCTCCAAATACTAGAAGATAGATAGCTCCACTTCCTGTGAACCTGCTCATGTGCGTAGCTATAGGTTTTGCTAGGGGGAAAGAAGGGTTTCAGTTTGGAGAGCTGGGGGCGGTAACTGGAATAGTTGTCGTATGGTCAGCTATGTTCTCCTCCTTATTACTCAAAGGACTATTCCCTCTGGTGATCCAGCCTTTTCTGTTTGCTTTGTGGAGTGGTTCCATATGGAAGCTCAGTATAGCATCTGTCTCTTGAGACAAGAAGGACAAACAGAGGACCACAGCTATCTCCACCACTCTCCATACATACTCACACCCAACATGTTCTCACATTTGCACAAGAACACCAGATCTGGATGTGAATATCTACTTTGAGGATTGTATTGAACCAGCTGAAGTGCCAGATTGGAGGGGCTTGCACTTTTGGGAGTATTCCATTGATTCCATGCCAGGCAAACTCAATCAAGCACAGCTACAGTGTTTGAAAAGAAAACAAATACTATTTGAACGCAGGTTTGAAGCTCACATCCTTTGACCAGTTCCCCTATAATCATTGAGGTGGACTGCAGTATGGTTCCATGTTGCTCTCCCCCTGTCTATTACGGCACTATGCCGTCCCTAAGATTTGCACAGATTTCACTCATGGCTATACTTTCCATAGCAGAAGTAAACGCTTAAAAACAACAAAGGCTACACCAGAAAGGGTTAACTAGCAACGCAGGCTGGTTCTGGCAAATGCTTCACAACTGCCTTGCGTCACCTGGGAAATGCACTGCACTCGTATTAAAGAGAGCTTATTAACACTTCCTCAGACTACGGGAATGTTCCCCGCAGTATGGAAAAGGGCTTTTAATAACCTTCCCCACTCCACACATGCAGGGCTCTCTGGGAAAAAAAACAGATTTAAACAATTATCAGGCTACTGTATGTCCACAGCACACAAAGATGTGCCCTAAATTACAGTGCTTAAACTGTCAGAGGAAATGTGGCGATACCTCAAGGAAGGAACATATTGTGCATGTTTGCGTCCCAAATGGCACCTTATTCCCAACATAGTGCACTACCTTTGAACAAAGTCTTATGGACCCTGGCCAAAACTAGTGCACTATATAGGGAATAGGGTGCCATTTCAGATGCAGATCATGACATAAGTGATGTCTCTCAGCTCCTCTCTCCTCCTTGCGGTGTAGTGCTGCTCGAGTCAACAGGAACACAGTATCCTTTCCACCATGTTGGTTCCCACTGGGCACAGACGTCAGTTCAACGTCTAATTTTGATTTACATTTGGTTGAGTTATAAACTAATGGAAATGTAACTTGAAATCAACAAAACATTTCACCGTCATTGGATTTAGGTTCAATTTAGGTTCAAAATCCTTACGTTGAGGGCTTTTTGCAAGTCCATTCAGTTTTCCATGTTGATTTAACTTCTTAGGGAGTAGCGCACGAGGTGACCGTTTTGGAGAGCCTGGCGTGCCCAAAGTAAAATGCCTCCCATTCAGGCCCAGAAAATAGGATATGCACATATTTAGTACCATTGGATAGGAAACACTCTGAATTTTCTAAAAGTGTTAACCATTTGTCTGTGAGTAAAACAGAANAGTGTCCCCAGAGATGTCAAGCGCGCTCTGTGGTTTTTTCCTTTCTTATAGCCCAGTTTATATTCCGGTTGAATTATTATAGTAAATATACATAAAAGTGTTCCTAAGGATACATTAAAAAGGATGTTTGATTGTTCTTGGACAAGTTTATAGGTATAAGTTGAACGAGTTCTCTTCACGTTTCAATGGAGGAGTGGAGGCTGTAGTTTCTGAATATAAATGCGCGAACCAAACAGAGATTTATGGATATAATACATTACTTTTTCTAACAAAAGAACCATGGATTGTCTTCGTTGGACACTTGGGAAGCCATCAGCAGACGTTCTTCAACAGGTAATTGATTTGTTTTCGCTGTGAAATGTGTTTTGTGTGAACCGTGAAGGCTAATGAATTCATGGTAATGGGAAAAATAGTGAAGGTGCTACCCTCAAACAATCAAATGTGGTGCTTTCGCCATAAAGCCTTTTTGAAATCTGACAACGCTGTGATATTGCCAAGAAACAGAGCTTTTGATGAGTATGAAACACTTGTATGTTGGTGCATGTATAATAATTCAACTTTTGGATTTTGAATTTGGCGCCTTGCATTTCACCTGGTAGTGTCGGGAGTGGGGTGCTAACGTCTTCACATTGCATTTTCTGGTTGAAATGATGTGGAAACAACGTTGATTCAACTAGTATTTGCCCAGGGGGTTCTCTCTCTCACTAGAATGTTGCTGTTTATTTAGGGATAACTGGGGCGCTAGCGCCCCAATCCCGACACTACCCGGTGAAATGTAAGGCGCCAAATTCAAAATCCAAAAGTTGAATTATTAAACATTCATCAATATACAAGTGTTGCATAGTCATCAAAAGCTCAGATTCTTGGCAATATCACAGCGTTGTCAGATTTCAAAAAGGCTTCACGGCAAAAGCACAACATTTGATTGTTTGAGGATAGCACCTCATATTTATGCATTAGCATAAATTCATAACCAGCGCGGGTCACACAAAACCCATATAAGAGCTAAAATAAATCACTTACCTTTCGAAGAACTTCTGCTGAGGGCATCCTAAGTGTCCAAGGAAGACATCCAATGGTTCTTTTGTTAGAAAAAGTCATTTATTATATCCATAAGTCTCCGTTGGTTGGTGCATTATGTTCAGAAAATCCACCGTCGAGTCGCCGTTGTACAGTGAAGAGAAAGCGTTCAAATTATACCTATCAACTTTGCCCAAACAAATCAAACATTATTTATAATGCATCCTTAGGTATCCTTTTATGAATATTAACGATTATATTTTACACGGATGATATCCTAAATGATATAAAAGGAAAATAAAGATGGGCGCGCTCACGGTCTCGTGCCCAGGAAAACTTATTGACATCCGTGGTCCCTTCAGTATTTCTTCTTCCTTTCGGTTCTGTTCAGTGATAAAGCCTTCAAACACTGTCTAAAGACTGTTGACATCTGGGAGCTATTTTACATGGATTTCAATAGGAAGTCTATCAAACAGAGGAAATGTCACAGAGTGTGCAAAGCTGTCATCACGGCAAAGGGTGGCTACTTTGAAGAACCTCAAATAAAAAATATATTTTGATTTGTTTAACAATTTTTGGGTTACTACATGATTGTGTTATTGTGTTATGTGTTATTTCATAGTTTTGATGTATTTACTATTATTTACTGTACATTCAGTGTATCTTGCTCTATGGTCACAATTAGCCATTGAATACCAAAGCTCATTACTAGGCCAACTGATATATCGGTTCACTGATATTATTGGCCGATATTGGCCTTTTAACGCTATATTGGTTTCAGCCGATAACTCCACTGATAACTGATATTCAATAAACAATAAATAGGATGAATAAAGGGAATCTCATGCTTATCTGAACCCTAGCAGCCATTCTCACGATGTGTCATTATTTTCACAATGTATGAAATCAACGTTTGAATCATAGTTACTGGACAACTGCTCTATTGGATAACAATTTATGAGAATTCAGTGTGGATAAACAGTATATAGGCAGACATATTGGTATCGATATCCCACCCCAAAAACTATATTGGTTGTGCTCTAATAATTACACCCGCACAGACAATACAGTAGGACTGTAACTTGCTCTGTTCAGTAAATGCCAAAACAATGAAAACACTTGACCGACATCGGTTCAATTGCTTGAATTCCATTTAGTTCAGGTTTTTGTGAGCCCAGCGCACCATTTCTCTAGAGAGAAATCAAATCTTTCACGAGATAAATCAAGTCAAGAACTAAACTCAGCAGAAAAAGAAACGTCCTCCCACTGTCAACTGCGTTAATTTTCAGTAAACTTAACATGTGTAAATATCTGTATGAACAAATCAAGATTCAACAACTGAGACATAAACTGAACAAGTTCCACAGACATGTGACTAACAGGAATGGAATAATGTGTCCCTGAACAAAGGGGGGGGGGGTCAAAATCTAAAGTAATAGTCAATATCTGTTGTGGCCACCAGCTGCATTAAATACTGCAGTGCATCTCCTCTGCATGGACTGCACCAGATTTGCCAGTTCTTGCTGTGAGATGTTACCCCACTCTTCCACCAAGGTACCTGCAAGTTCCCGGACATTTCTGGGGGGAATGGCCCTAGCCCTCACCCTCCGATCCAACAGGTCCCAGACGTGCTCAATGGAATTGAGATCCGGGCTCTTTGCTGGCCATGGCAGAACACTGACATTCCTGTCTTGCAGGAAATCATGCACAGAACGAGCAGTATGGCTGGTGGTATTGTCATGCTGGAAGGTCATGTCAGGATGAGCCTGGAAGAAGGGTACCACATGAGGGAGGAGGATGTCTTCCCTGTAACGCAGGGATTCTTTCCAAGATGGTGTAGCAGTGCAGACGTGGTTTGTCGTTTCTCCCGTGTACATTTTGTATTTTTCGTCTTTTTTGTACATATTGTCTTCCCTGTAACGCACAGCGTTGAGATTGCCTGCAATGATAACAAGCTCAGTCCGAGGATGCTGTGACACCACCCCAGACCATGACGGACCCTCCACCTCCAAATCGATCCCGCTCCAGAGTACAGGCCTTGGTGTAACGCTCATTCCTTTGACGATAAAGGCGAATCCGACCATCACCCCTGGTGAGACAAAACCGCGACTCGTCAGTAAAAGAGCACTTTTTGCCAGTCCTGTCTGGTCCAGCGACGGTGGCTTTGTGCTCATAGGTGACGTTGTTTCCGGTGATGTCTGGTGAGGACCTGCCTTACAACAGGCCTACAAGCCCTCAGTCCAGCCTCTCTCAGCTTATTGCGGACAGTCTGAGCACTGATGGAGGGATTGTGCGTTCCTGGTGTAACTCGGGCAGTTGTTGTTGCCATCCTGTACCTGTCCCGCAGGTGTGATGTTCGGATGTACCGATCCTGTGCAGGTGTTGTTACACGTGGTATGCCACTGCGAGGACAATCAGCTGTCCGTCCTGCCTCCCTGTAGCGCTGTCTTAGGCGTCTCACAGTACGGACATTGCAATTTATTGCCCTTGGCACATCTGCAGTCCTCATGCCTCATTGCAGCATGCCTAAGGCACGTTCACGCAGATGAGCAGGGACCCTGGGCATCTTTCTTTTGGTGTTTTTCAGAGTCAGTAGAAAGGTCTATTTAGTGTCCTAATTTTTCATAACTGTGACCTTAATTGCCTACCGTCTGTAAGCTGTTAGCATCTTAACTACCGTTCCACAGGTGCATGTTCATTAATTTTTTATGGTTCATTGAACAAGCATGGGAAACAGTGTTTAAACCCTTTACAATGAAGATCTGTGAAGTTATTTGGAATTTTACGAATTATCTTTGAAAGACAGGGTCCTGAAAAAGAGACGTTTCTTTTTTTGCTGAGTTTATGTGGGACGCTATGTGTATGACCATGGATATTGGGCCTGTTTTTTCCAACTCGGTTAGAGATATACGTTTACGCCTGCTCCATTAGGTTAGGTACACACAGACAGCATATACTGAATGAGAGAGGAATATACACAACACAACAATGAGAGAGAGGGATAGAGTCAGTTCGTGAAAGTAAAATTATTTAGTCAGACAGCTAGCCTAGCTAAGTAGGATGACTAAAGTATGAGGATCTTGGAGAAAACGCTGTCTGTCTGTTTGGCTGCTAATGCCTGAGCGGAGATGAGATGATGACTTTAAGGAATGAAAAATAATAAGTAATATACACAACTGAAATATTTAATGTTTAAAAAAATGATCAAAAAACGAAAAACGTGATTATTTTTTATAATCAAACCGAAACCGAACCGACCTCAAAAAGCATTAATTCGCTCAGCACTAGCAAATGAGGCTTACAAAGTACATTGAACAAAATATATACGCAACATATAACAATTAAAAAGATTTTACTGAGTTACAGTTCAAATAAGAAAATCAGACAATTGAAATAAATAAATTAGCCCCTATTCTATGGATTTCACATAAACTGGGAAAACAGATATGCATCTGTTGGTCACAGATATCATAAAAAAAGGTAGGGACGTGGATCAGAAAACCAGTCAGTATCTGGTGTGACCACCATTTGCCTCATGCAGCGCAACACATCTCCTTCGCATAGAGTTGATTAGGCTGTTGATTGTTGCCTGTGGAATGTTGTCCCACTCCCCTTCAATGGCTGTGCGAATTAGCTGGATATTGGCGGGAACTGGAACACGCTGTCGTACACGTCAATCCAGAGCATTCCAAACATGCTCAATGGGTGACATGTCTGGTGAAAATGTAGGCCATGGAAGAACTGGGGCATTTACAGCTTCCAGGAGTTGTGTACAGATTCTTGCAACATGGGGCTGTGCATGATCATGCTGAAACATGAGGTGATGGTGGCGGATGAATACCACGACAATGGGCCTCAGGATCTCGCCACGGTATCTCTGTGCGTTCATATTGCCATTGATGAAATGCAGTTGTGTTTGTTGTCCATAGCTTGTGCCTGCCCATACCATAACCCCACCGCCACCAGGGGGCACTCTGTTCACAACGTTGACATCAGCAAACCGTTCGCCCAGTGAAGTCGGTTACGACACCAAACTGCAGTCAGGTCAAGACCCTTTTGAGGACGACGAGCATGCAGATGAGCTTCCCTGAGACGGTTTCTGACAGTTTGTGCAGAAATTCTTTGGTTGTGCAAACCCACAGTTTCATCAGCTGTCCCGGTGGCTGGTCTCAGACAATCCCGCAGGTGAAGAAGCCAGATGTGGAGGTCCTGGGCTGGTGTGGTCACATGTGGTCTGTGGTTGTGAGGCCGGTTGGACGTACTGCCAAATTCTCTAAATTGACATTGGAGGCGGCTTATGGTAGAGAAATGAACATGAAATTATCTGGCAACAGCTCTGGTGGACATTCCTGCAGTCAGCATGCCAATTGCATGCTCCCTCAAAACTTGAGACATCTGTGGCATTGTGCTATATGACAAAACTGCACATTTTAGTGGCCTTTTATTGTCCTCAGCACAAAGTGCACCTGTGCTTCTTCATATACCACAACTGTCAGGTGGATGGATTATCTTGGCAAAGGAGAAATGCTCACTAACAGGGATGTAAACAAATTTGTGCACAAAATTAGAGAGAAATACGCTCTTTGTGCGTATGAAACATTTCTGGGATATTCTATTTCAGCCCATGAAACATGGGACCAACACTATATTTTTGTGCATTGTATATTGAAAGCAGTTGCTTCCACATAGTTGTGGTTCCTTAGTTAATTAAGCATTTAACATCCCGTCATGCTTAGTGTCATGTACTGTATAAAAATGGTGGACAGGCCATTAATTTTGGTCATTGTTTTGGCTACCATGGTTATGCCCCCATAGGATGACAATGCCCCCATCCACAGGGCATGAATGATCACAATGGTTTGATGAGCATGAGAACAATGTAACCATTGAAGCTGTTCTGGAGGCTCGTTGTGGTCTAACACCCTATTAAGACACTTTATGTTGGCGTTTCCTTTATTTTGGCAGTTACCTGTCTGTCGCCTTTGAGGTTGAGTGAAGGAAAAATAATGACAAACGACACTGATGAACAGGAGCAAATTGACATATCAAGTCACATGACTATACCCGAGCTCAAGCACTTTGCTTATTGTAAGATGTCACATCCAATCAACTCGTCTTGGTAGCCCTGTAATGTGTGTCATTGAAACATTGTTTCCCTTCCTCATTCTGTTCTCTTCACCTCATGTGAGCAGGCAGTTAACCCACTGTTCCTAGGCCGTCATTGAAAATATGAATTTGTTCTTAACTGACTTGCCTAGTAAAATAAAGGTAAAAAAAAAAAAAGGTCGCAGCCCTCTTTTTGGGCGTGATGACTAGGGTTTTGTGGGGAAACTGGGGTGGAGTGGGGTGGTGGGAGGGGTACTGTTGTTAACCCTTGTTTCACACCAGCTGCTCAATGTGGGAGGGTCATAGTTCAGCCTGTTGCGAACTTAATTTATCTCAGGTGTTCTTAATTTCCACACACACACACACACACACACACACACACACACACACACACGGGGTTGTGACCATGTTTCTGTAATGTAAAGGTCAAATAGGCCTACAATAGTATTTTGTATCAGCGGTGAGGGAATGCCATGAGAGGGGAAGTCGTCATACACATTTTACACTTAAAAAGTAGGTATTCATATATAATCAAAGCTGTGTTTTTACAACTTTATTTATTTGGCAAAACACCAATAGAGAAGAATTAGGTTAGATGTATTTTTAACTGTCTTATGGTTTATGCTTGTTACGTAGTATTCCTGGCTTTTTTTTAACACCAGTACCTTACTTATTGAATTATAAATGTTTCAACACAACCAAAAGCCATGTATGGTATATGGTAGACTTACTTTCAACTGTAGGATTGAATTGTCAATCAAAATATTAATTGTGTTTTTTTATGCTTAACTCGGATTCTGAACTCACTGTGCCTCATTCATTCACACTTACATCAGTATGATGAGGCAAGGGGAGAACTTGGCTCACAGGTTTCTGTCTGAAAAGAGGAGTTTCGCTTTTGTTTATGTCAAACCGCACACATACGCCTTTAACTTATTTCACAGTCATTATTTTGTTGGTGGTGATAGAGGGAGAGGGAGCAGTAACATAGAATGGGGAGAGAGAGAGAGAGAGAGAGAGAGAGAGAGAGAGAGAGAGAGAGAGAGAGAGAAGGCCGTGTCTAGACTTGACAGTTCATGCAGCTTTAGTGTTCTGATCATAGAGTTCTGATTGCATTATGCATCTACACCTACATTTAAATGTGTCTACCGTGTCCACAGTGTGTAGCTAACTAGCCAGCTAACTAGCCAGCAAGCTAGCAAGCAACGCTAAAGGGATTGCGAACGGTTAGTATAACTCTAGCCAAACAAAAAATACATGTTCTAAATATTAGCTAGCTGGCTAGCATTTAGAGGCCAGCAAACACGTTCCTCACACACTAGTGCGTTTGACGTTGCCCACTGTATACACTTTCGGTAGCCTGATTGCATCCAGACTGAGAAGAAATCCACACGCAATGCATCCCTGATCACCTCCTGGAGTGGTCAGCCAGATCTGAACATAGTCAGACCAGAAAGTGACTTTGGTGGATCTAGACCTGTCTTTTCAATGCGATCTTTGTATTCTGATAGCAGAAGTTGCACGTAAGTGTCAAGTGTAGACACGACCAGAGAGACAACGAGAGAGAGAGAGAGAGAGCGAGAGCGAGGTAAAGAGAGAGAGGGAGAGAGCGTGTAAGAGAGCAAGAGAGAGTGCCTGTAAGAGCCATGGAGTTTGAGGTAGAAAATAGAGAGAGAGACTGAACGAAAGAGAAAAAGAGATAAAGAGTAGAGTTGAATCATTGAAGATAGGGGTTCCATTATCTCACCACTAATTGGTGATTGATCTAAGGGGGCCCTGGCAGGATCCAGGGGCTTTTTTCCCATGAAGATTAAAACAAACTGTTTAAAGTTGTTTCAAACAACGCGCTCGCAGGGGGTCAGAGGGCAACCACATAGTATTGGCTAATGGTAGCAAATAATGTCAATCACGCCAAATGACCCAGTGGTGAGACTTGCGCCTGCCTCTCGTTGGAATGCAAGGAATGAACTCGCCGGATGAGTGCCTGATTGGGGGACCACAGCAATCAGACAACCTTCTTCTCTCTCTTTCTCTTTCTTTCTTTCTTTCTTTTTCTTTCTTTTTTCTTTATCTCTGTGTCTGTACCTTTCTCTCTTTATTTGCTGGATCAGAGGGTCACAGTCTGTGAGCCATATTTGAGCATTTCCATTTATCTCCCCTTTTCTTTCTCAAGCACTTTCTTGTTGCTGTCACTCTGTCCTTATTCCTTTACTTCGGGTTTTCTCTGTGTTTCTTTCCTTCCCCCTCCTTCCATTTGCCTGTGTTGTGAGACAGACAGAACAGAGCTGGAGCGAGTCACAGTTTCACAGCTCTTGCCTGTCCTGAGACTGGTCTGTGATTATATGCTTTTTCATGAGACTGAGTTAGTGGATGACGAGCATTAGCTGTATTGGCCTTGACTAACCCACACCACCACAGCAGTGGACTCTTTTCACCTGATATCATTGCTGAGGCCATGTCTACTGTGCTGTACTCTACTGTAACTCATCCAAGGTCAAGTCAGTTCAACATAACACTCCTTTTAAATAAGCGTACATGTCTTCTCAAACAAATAACTATAACCATGATAGCTTAGACTTGCTGTGCCTTGTGTGTGTGTGTGTATGATGAATTAATGTGGAACATTACATTCATAATTTATATAGCATGTCCGTCTCCCTATTCCCCTGCAAAGCCAGAGAAGCATGTCCACCATGCAGTATATTGCTCGCAAAACAAATGACATCACCCAAATGGCCAAATTCCATCTAAAGGTCTTTCTATTTATTTTATTTCCCTCAGTTTTCTTATGCATTAGCTCCTTGGAAGGATTCATGGGAGGTAAATCGGAGCAAGACATATTTTCTTGGCCCAAGTTCTCTCTATAGACCCCCTCTCCCCTCCCCTCCCCTCTCCCACCTCTCCTCTGTGCAGCGCACTCAGATACCCCGTGTTGTTACAGAACCTGCCTCACCCACCCATCTTACCACCCTCCCCTCCCTTTGCTCCAGTCTTGTAGGGGGCTCAGGGTTTGAGCTGAGGGGCTGAGGAACCCAGGCCGGGCCCAGGCCTACTGCTCCCTGATGGCCTGGGTGGAGGGTGATGTAGAGCCCGGCCAATTGGGAGCGACGGCTCGTGAGCCGTAATCCACACAGAGATGTCAGGGAGCATATCCCACATTCCCACAGTTCAGCAGAAATCACCCCTTGGGCCTGCCACTGCCCCCTCCTGCCCCACCAGCTCTCAGTCATGCCCCCCCCCCCCCCTGCATAGAACACTCCCACAGGTGCCCCCCAGGCCGCATGACTGCAGGGGTGAAACAGCAGGAGGTGGGGGGTTGAGAGTTGAATATTCTTCTCTCGGAGTTGATCCCCATGATATGGGCATTAACTAATGTTAGCTGATAGATAGATATATCAACCTAAAAGCCTAAAGAATGGCTATAATTGAGCTTATTTTACACACATTACCTTATTACCTACAATCTATCAGAAAATTATCTTGAAGTGTCTGGAAAATACCTCAAACAAAAATAACAATGCATTTCTGTCAGGTGACACGTGTGTTAGTAAAAGGGTCTTTGTGTGTTTAGGATGGGCAAGTGAAGGAAGGTAGGTTGACGATTCTCAAAACAAACCCCAGTAAAAATTCCTCTGTGACAAACATACACCAGTCAGTGTTTGAGCAGTTTAACGGCGGCCTTTAGCGCCCTGCTACATGGGAGAGATTTATGTTCTTCCCTGTTAGGACGACCTGCTATGACCGTGTGGGTCAGGGGCGGTCCAGCACGCTCAGCACACAAATAAACCTGCCTCTCTGCCTGTGTGTGCCAGTGAGTGCGTATGAGCACACACGTGCGTAAATGTGCATGTGTATACAATCATAAGTCCTTTTCCGATGCTTTTTAATGGAAACCTCTGTATAGCAAGGCATTTTGATTCAGTCATAATAAGATGTTTAGCTGTTTGTGTAGCAAATTATATAAAGCCAGAATTATTATGCAACAAATACTGGAATGAATTGGTTACAAAATAGCTTGTTTGATGGGATAAGAATAATGTATATACACTGAACAAAACTATAAACGTGTTGGTCCCATGTTTCATGAGCTGAAATTAAAGATCCCAGAAATGTTCCATATACAAAAAAAGGCTTATTTATCTAAAATGTTGTGCACAAATTTGTATACATTCCTGTTAGTGGGTATTTCCCCTTTGCCAAGATAATCCATCCCCCTGACAGGTGTGGCATATCAAACATCTGATTAAACAGTATGATCATTATACAGGTGCACCTTGTGCTGGGAAAAATAAAAGGCCACTCTAAAATGTGCAGATTTGTCACACAACACAATGCCAGAGATGTCTCAAGTTGAGAGAGAATGGAATGTTAATTTCTCTACCATAAGCTGCCTCCAACATCGTTTTACAGAATTTGGCCGTACGTCCATCCAGCCTCACAACTGCAGACCACATGTATGGCGTTGTTTGGGCAAGCAGTTTGCTGATGTCAACATTGTGAACAGAGTGCCCAATGGGGGTGGTGGGGTTATGGTATGGGCAGGCATATGCTAAGGACAACGAACACAATTGCATTTTATCGATGGAAATTTGAATGCACAGAGATACCACGAAGAGTTCCTGAGGCCAATTGTTGTGCCATTCATCCACCGCCATCACCTCATGTTTCAGCATGATAATGCACGGCCCCATGTAGCAAGAATCTGTACACAATTCCTGGAAGCTGGAAATGTCCTAGTTCTTCCATGGCCTGCATACTCACCAAACATGTCACCCATTGAGCATATTTGGGATCCTCTGGATCGACATGTACAACAGCGTGTTCCAGTTCCCACCAATATCCAGCAACTTCGCACAGCCATTGAAGAGGAGTGGGACAACATACCACAGGCCACAATCAACAGCCTGATCAACTCTATGTGAAGGAGATGTGTCCTGCTTCATGAGGCAAATGGTGGTCACACCAGATACTGACTGTATTCCCAGTCATGTGAAATCCATACATTAGGGCCTAATTAATGTATTTCAATTGTCTGATTTCCTTGTATAAACTGTAACTCATTAAAATCGTTTTAAATTGTTTAATGTTTTTGTTCAATATATATTACATATATATAGTACTCTACTGTGTTACCGGTATGTATACTATTATGATATGTGTGTGGTCACCCCTACACAACTGTTTAATAATGCAAGTTTTAGCAACCAAAAATCCCCAGAAAAGATATAGAAAAGACAAAAGAGGATTTTTTTCTCCATGTGGAGGCTACACTGGCTACATCTTGGCTTTTCTATTGTCCACATTTTATATCTGGGACAGGCCTTCACATCATCGCTAGTGATTGATAGTGTTCCCTGTAAGATTTACATAGCATGATATCTCCCTTGTCATCATCCCACTAAACCCTCTGATGTTTGCCCTTGTCCCTTAACTTTCTCGAAATATCCCTCATTGTTCCAAATGACAAGACGGCTACTATATCACCGTAAGTCACAATGACACTCAAAAGCAAGTCTTTTTACAACCTGCAAGCATCAGTGACCAAATCTAAAAGATTGGTTAATTCTGCTGTTGACCTGATTATCTGCCAGTGAATGTGTCTACGAGAGGCAGCCAAGCCTTTTCAACTCAGCAAGGTGCCGGAGAGAGAGGTTAATGAGCTTTAAGCTGCAGTGCTATGTACGCTATTCTCTGTCCACCTTTCAAGTCCTAGGTTATTTGGAAGTGGAGAACCCAGACTATAAATCTTGATATTAGCCTGAATCCTCCCGAAAGGCTGGCTCTAGTGTTCAGCTCAGTGTTTCAGCTCCACCAGATGAACTTGTATGCTTTTGAACCACACTATTTAACTATGAAGTGATGTTGACGTGATGGTGAGTTTGGGGTTGTTGCTTTTTTAATGTAAGGAAGAAAAACTGTATTGGTTTTCTGCTAAATCCAGTCGATCATTAAGAAGCCAGTGGTGGGATAGCACTGNNNGGAGGAGGAGAGGGGCCAGCAGGGGGAGAAGGGGAGGAGGAGTGTAGAAGGCGGGCGGGTGAAGCACGCTCTCTAATCTTGCGCTCAGCCAAGTGAGCTCATGATGCAGGAGGCTTAGCCACTGCAGTGAAAGCAATCTAATGGCCAATGAGTAATCAACACTATTGCCTGTCCCGACTAATATGCCTGTGGCCCACGCTTAGCACTGAGCCAGCGCATTGCTCTCCAGTTAGGGTTCAGCTGTGGCTGAGATGGCAGCTTACGAGAACAAAGAGAGACAAATGCAGACACAGACACTTAGTAATAACACTAACTTGTAAAACATGATTCTTTCCAGTTTAAGATTTGTTATATATTTGAGTCTAATGAAGTAAAATCAAGACTATCACTTATTTGTATCCTTTCCCCCATTTTGTTAAGCATTTAGCTGCTTAAGACTAAAGTAAACACTGAGTTTACAAAACATTAGGAATGCCCTGACAAATTTAGGCTGTTCAAAATCACATGCGCTGAATACAGGTGTAGACCGTACCGTGAAATGCTTACCTACAAGCCATTAACCAACAACACAGTTTTAAGAACATAGAGTTAAGAATTACTCAATAAACTAAAGTAAAAAAATCTGGAAAATAAAAAGTTACACAATAAAACTGATGGCAAAAGAGGGTGCAACACAATATTAGGAAGGTGTTTCTAATGGTTTGTACACTCAGTGTAAACCTATGCTTTACTTAGACTAGCTATGCTTTACTTGAACTTTAAATAAACCTACATAAAGATAGTAACACTTAACACTCATAGAAGCATGCTCTCAGCAAAGTATACTGTATCTGACTCCATTTTTAAAAGACCAGGGATTGTTTTTGGTTCCAGTTCCTGATTTTTCAGCTGTCCTGGCATTGGTCACAATGCATGGCATAAGGGAACGCTGGTGAATCAGATGAAATAATAAGAGAGAAGGCCTTGTTTGATTAGATTTATGTGAGTGCATAAAATTGCATTTATTTAGCTGGAAGGGTTAGGTGGTCAGGGAGCTGTGAAAGAGCGCTTTGCCCAAGCCATAATTTAAGTGCCCGCCCCACCCCTTCCACTGTGATGGTTAGGTCCACCTGCCAGGGCACTGGCTGTGCCAAGACCCAATAATAGGGGGACACAGGGGAAGGGGTTGGACTTAAAGGCTACCTGCTTTTCACAAAACTAGCTAACTAATGCACGCACACACACATACACAAGCATACAAACGCACACACGCACACACTGTTGGCTTGCTGGACCACATGATTTCTTTATGGCTCCCCACATCCCCTGTACAATGCATCCCCCCATCCACCTGATGGATTGTGAGCCAGGGGAAACTCACTCCAATCTCTAAAGTAATTCTGTTGGCTTTACTTGCTGTATTAAATTAGTCATTTTGCTCTTGCTCTGCGCTGCTTTGGCACAGCTAAGAGAATTAAATGTTCAATTGAAAATATTTTGTATAGGATCATATCTCAACCAGCATCCAATATACAACAGATGAAATACTAGGAGCCAACATTCAATAATTTTAATAGATTGAAAAGGAAACCTTACTCTAAATGTTGTTGTTTCTGTAACCTACCAGCATAGAAATAGTTTTTCGTAATTGGTTCAGTTTATGTTTTCCTTGATTTATTCCTCTTTAACAGTGATATTCATTAAGATTAGTTGCTAAATGGTTTGACATGGACATTAATACTCTCCTGCCCCAAGAGTAATTTCAAGTCTCTAATAATACAATTGTATTTCATAGAGGAATTTCTATTTGACATGTTAACCTCAAATTCAAAGAATAATGCCCCAGACACAGTGAAGTATGTGAAATGTACTCCTTAATTCAGGTTTTTATACTCACTTACTGATTTGACTCAAAGTGACTCGGAGGGTTTGGGGGTTTGGAATGGAGGTCTCACAGTGGATCAGTCTACTAAAGCAGCGACAGGAGCTTTCTCTCACAGAGAAGAATTGCAGTGAAAGCGGAAGCCGGCTAACCTCTGTCAAAACTCCCATCCGTCACTCAGCATTTTAACCCCGGCCACACTGAAAGACGGCCAATTACTTGGGCCAATGGATGAAATAAATACGTCCTCACATTACGAGCCATTACCATCTCGCTCTACTGTTTTTTTCCTTGTTCACTCAGGGAGCCTGCTCCAAATCATTAGGGCCCCCTCAGACCTACTGCCTCTCTCTGTTGAGAGCATGCCATCTTGGCAACCAACAGACCGATCCAGTCACATATCACACTGACTCGTAACTTGTGCAAATGGCCCAAACCACTCATTCTGACAATGGGAGAAATTAACTATGGTCCAACAGCTCACTTGTCATTTTTCATAACCCGTCCCCACTGGTCTCAATAGAAACGTACAGTATAGAAAGTGATCATAGATTGGTTATTGTTTTAAAGATTGATTTCTTGCACAGTTAGGTATGCAGCGCCCTTAACAGAAAAGGCTGGGGTTAAGATCACTTACTGCCGTTAGTCATTGTACTCCGAAAGATGCTTAATCATAAAACTGGTTATCCTGTGTCTAACTATACTCTATTCCAACCATCCCTGAGTTCCAAAAAACATTGAGGGGATGGGGTGAATTTCCCTACTATTACGACAGATTGGCCTTGAAGAGCCTAAGAGGTGTTTGGCTGAGACCATTACAATGTCAACAGAGAAAAGCTGACCCTTATGGCTCCTCATACCTGAATCTCTCCCCTTATTAAACTACAGCGTAGAGAGGTTGTTCATTAGCCCATTAACCACACCACTTTTTGGGGGTGTGTGTGCCCTGATCAGTATTTTAGTTGATTCCAGGTGTTCAATGTTTATGGGTCATTTTTTGGCTTTAAAGCACAATAAAGTCTGAGAGGCTTAATTAAGGGGACAAGGGAGGGGAGAGAGACATGGGGGCCTGTTTATTAGACAGCAAATAGACAGCAAGTGGCTTTACGGTGTGGAAGGTCATTGTTGGTTAATAAGTTGCCACATGAGTGCAGGCAGGTGCTGTGTTAACACCTCTTAACTTGGCTTTTCAGCAGAAGCCATTCATCAGGCCAGTGTTAATGAAGGCCATATAATTAATAGGTGGGTGTCAGAGAACCCCGCCTGAGTTAATCAATGCAAGCCTGTTTGAAGAGCTGTGGTGAGATGGGACACTATGTTCTGATAGGGGTCTGGGAAGGTGGAGGCTTTTATGAGGGATAGATTTGTTGCTGGGAACCCTGTCCTTCACTTGATGGCTTTGTGTTGTTCAGGTGTGTGTGCGTGCATGTATGCGTGTGTGTGGTGTGTGTGGAAAGATGACTATGAGGGAGTAGGCTTTTGTAAAGTTCCTCACCTCCCCCACGCAGCAAGCATAAGAATGAGAGAATTTATCAGACATTTTAAGAAAAATGTATCAGCTAATGTAGTTCTGTACAAATATACAGTTTTGCCTGTCTTAAATGGGATTTATTCAGACTGCAGATGTTTTTGTCACACTGTGTCCTGACTCTCTGTTTTGGACATCCCCGGCTCTCTGTTTTGGACATCCACCATGACTATCTTCTGTATCATCGAATGGAGTTTATAGAGTGCTGGCTTTGTTTCTATGTGGATATGTGTGAGTTCACAGAGCCTCAAAGACCGCTCAGTATTTTCCCCAGCGCCCCCCATGCACAGTCCTTCACCTCCACCTTATCTTCTAAAATGGATTGTTTACTTTCCTCTCTTCAAAGTAGGAATATTAGCAGCCTTCTGCTAATGGGGATTTGGGAAGGCTACTGTTCTGGGGCCTGTCAAGCCCTGTCTAACCCGCCATCCTAGTCCAGACACTGCAAAGTGTGGGAGCTGTTTACGGTTTCTCCCCCCCCCCCCCCCCCCCCCCC
>QNTS01000498.1:220177-235819 GCA_003317085.1 Hucho hucho | reverse complement strand
CCCCCCCCCCCCCCCCTCTCTCTATTGCTCTCTCTCTCTGAACGCTAGCCTAGTCTCTCTTCATCTCTTCATCTCTCTCAAAGCACAGCATTGACGTGGTAGACAAGGGGATTAGCCTATTCCGTTTTTTTCCCCCGTCTCCTTGAGTATTCTTGTTTTCCCGCTCAGAGAACAGTTACGAGTGAATGCGTCTCCTTTCTGGACTAAGTTCAAGCATTTCCACTGTGAACGAGACGCTCTTTCTGGTTGGAGGGTTTGATATTCATCATTGGGCTCCCCTATCCTCCGTATTCATAGTGTGGGGGAGTAGAGGGGTTAGGGAGGGGTGGGGGAAGCTTTACAATGGTCAACTGAAAAGAACCATTCTTTTATTCAGCAATTAACCCCATCTGGGTAAATAATACGGTGTTGTGCAATAGAGCCGTCACTCTTATGCGCCGAGCCCAGAACCCGAGAGCACTTCAAAAAGTCCCCAGCTCGCCCAAACGATGACAAGATGCTGCAGAAAACCGCTTTTCACAAAGTATATAATGCAAAGGGTTGTGTTTCACTGTACAGTATTATGGCAAGGGGACATACCCAGAAAAGAAGGGGAGATGGAGAGAGGGAGAGATGGAAGAGAGAAATAGAGAGGGACTAAACCTCCAGTGATATCACAGATAACATGTCTGGATGCACTTACCTGCCTGGAAACCCGATCTTGATATTTAAAATTCTGGGGCTCAGGCACTTATAAACAGAGAGGAGAAAATTTGGTGTGGCCTCTAGTGTGGCCACGGGGGGTGGCTGGGGGACGGGAGGGTGGATGTATATAGGCCTATGTGTGAGAATTTGATTTGTTCATCTTCCGTTTTCATAACCCCAATTCCCACCAGCACACACATCCACATATGTACGCATGCATTCACGCACACACACATTTGGTCCGATCCATTTTTGTGGCGTAGAGGAGAACAGTAATTAACGTCGATCAAGCCAATGTGGGCCAGATTTACAGCAAGGCGGAAGAGAATGTGATATGGTGGACGTGAGAAATGCAGAGGGGAGGAGAGGCTGGAGGTGTGGAGAGGCCGGGGCCTCATTAAGAGGGGAACTGATCTTCCCAGAGAGACAGAGCCCATCAGGTTCCAGATTACGGCCGTGCTCCTGGGGGTCCTGTTAACCCAGCTCCCCCCAAGGCCCCGTGCTGCTGGGCTGCACTCTGGAATGGGAAGTGAAATGTAACTGGGGAGAGAGGTAGCCTCTTATGGCTGTGCTCTGGAATGCACAACACTAAGGAGTAGTGGACTGGACACACTCCAAGCCACTCTGGGATGCAATATTGGTGTCAACTGTGGTGTCACTGCATCTCATTATTTCCCTGTGAATCTAACTGTCTTCCTCGTAACTGTAGTATGTTTCTGTTCAAGTCAAATCAAATCAAAGTTTCTTGGTCGCATACACAGATTTTCAGATGTTATCGCAGGTGCAGTGAAAATGCTTGTGTTTCTAGCTTCAACAGTGCAGTAATACCTAGTAATACAAAACAATAAACACATAATCTAAAAAATAAAAATAAAGAAATTAAGAAATATCAGAAAGAGCAATGTCAGAGTCTGGTATATATATATATATATATATATATAGTACCAGTGTAATGGTCTCCGTGATGCCGGTAAGGCAGAGTCAGGTGCAGGACAACAAAAATGAGTGTTCATAAACTTTACTCAGAAAATACCAAATGAGTGGAAAAACAATCACTCGACACGGAACATAATACAACAAACAATTACGCACAAAAACATGAGGGAAACAGAGGGTTAAATAAGGAACATGTAATGATGGGAAAATAAAACCAGGTGTTTGAAAAAGGAAGACAAAACCAACGGAAAATGAAAAATGGATTGGTAGCGGCTAGAAGACCGGTGACGTCGACCGCCGAAAGCCGCCCAAACAAGGAGAGGGACCAACTTCGGCTGAAGTCGTGAGAGTAATCCCCCCCTTGACGCGCGGCTCCAGCAGCGCGCCGACACCGGCCTCGGGGACGACGCGGAGGACGAGGCGCAGGGCGATCCGGGTGGAGACGGTGAAACTCCCGCAGCAACGAAGGGTCTAGGATGTCTCTCACCGGCACGCAGCATCTCTCCTCTGGACCATACTCCCCCCACTCCACGAGGTACTGGAGGCCCCCCGCCCGACGCCTTGAGTCCATGATGGCTCGCACAGTATACGCCGGGGCCCCCTCGATGTCTAGAGGAGGCGGAGGAACCTCGGTGCGAACACCGGGGCCTCACTGCGGTGGCAGACGGCGCTCGCCTTCTGCCGCCTCACGGCTCGTTGCAGTTGTACATGGGCGGCCTCCCAAGTCTCCTCCGAGCGCCTAAACCATTCATCCACCGCAGGAGCCTCGATCTAGCTCTGATGCCACGGTGCCAGAACCGGCTGGTACCCCAGTATGCACTGGAAGGGGGAGAGGCCAGTGGAGGAGTGGCGGAGTGAGTTTTGGGCCATCTCTGCCCAGGGGATGAAAACCGCCCACTCCCCCGGCCGGTCCTGGCAATAGGACCGCAGAAACCTACCCACATCCTAGTTGACTCTTTCCACCTGCCCGTTACTTTCGGGTGAAAACCTGAGGTAAGGCTGAACGAGACCCCCAGACGTTCCATAAACGCCCTCCAAACCCTGGACGTGAACTGGGGACCCCGATCAGAAACTATATCCTCAGGCACCCCGTAATGCCATGGGTGAACAGGGCCTCCGCAGTCTGTAGGGCCGTAGGGAGACCGGGCAAAGGAAGGAGGCGGCAGGACTTAGAAAACCAATCCACAACGACCAGGATCGTGGTGTTACCCTGTGACGGCGGAAGATCTGTCAAGAAGTCCACCGACAGGTGTGAACAAGGCCACTGTGGAACGGGTAGGGGTTGTAACTTCCCTCTGGGCAGGTGCCTAGGCACCTTGCACTGGGCGCACACCGAGCAGGAGGAAACATAAACCCTCATGTCCTTAGCTAAGGTGGACTACCAGTACTAAGACAGCGCACTATCCGACCGATGCCAGGATGACCAGAGGAGGGTGACGTGTGGGCCCAATAGATCAGACGGTCGCAGACAGCAGACGGAACGTACACACGCCCAGCTGGAGTGGGCTCTGTACGTAACGCCCGCTCTATGTCTGCGTCCAGCTCCCACACTACCGGTGCCACCAAGCAAGAGGCCGGAAGTATGGGAGTGGGATCCATGGACCGCTCCTCTGAGTCAAACATCCGGGACAGTGCGTCTGCCTTAGTGTTTTGGGAACCTGGTCGGTAGGATAGGGTGAAAACAAAACGGGTGAAAAACATGGCCCACCTTGCCTGGCGAGGGTTAAGTCTCCTCGCCACCCGGATGTACTCCAGATTGCGGTCGTCGGTCCAAATGAGAAAAGGGTGTTTAGCCCCCTCAAGCCAATGTCTCCACACCTTCAGAGCCTTGACGACAGCCAACAGCTCCCGGTCCCCCACATCATAGTTACACTCCGCCGAGCTGAGCTTCTTCGAAAAGAAGGCACAGGGGCGGAGTTTAGGTGGCGTACCCGAGCACTGAGACAGCACAGCTCAATCCCAGCCTCAGACGCATCCACCTCCACTATAAATGCCAAAGAGGGATCCGGATAAGCCAGCACAGGAGCCGAGGTAAACAGAGCCTTCAGGTGACCAAAAGCCCTGTCCGCCTCAGCTGACCACTGCAGTCGCACCGGTCCCCCCTTCAGCAGTGAGGTAATGGGAGCCGCTACCTGACCAAATCCCAGGATAAACCTCCGGTAGTAGTTGGCAAACCCTAAGGACCGCTGCACTTCCTTTACCGTGGTGGGAGTCGACCAATTACGCATGGCTGAAATGCGGTCACTCTTCATCTCCACCCCTGACGTGGAAATGCGGTACACTAGGAAGGAGACGGACTGTTGGAAGAACAGACATTTCTCAGCCTTGACGTACAGGTCATGCTCCAACAGTCGACCAAGCACCTTGCGCACCAGGGACACATGCTCAGCGCGTGTAGCGGAGTAAATCAGAATGTCATCGATATACACCACTACATCCTGCCCAAGCAAGCCCCGGAAAATCTTGTCTACAAATGCCTGGAAAACTGATGGAGCATTCATTAACCCATACGGCATGACGAGGTACTCATAGTGCCCTGATGTGGTACTAAATGCCGTCTTCCACTCGTCCCCCTCCGGATACGCACCAGATTGTATGCACTCCTGAGATCCAATTTTGTGAAGAAGCGCGCCCCTTGCATTGACTCGATCGCACTGGCTATGAGAGGCAGCGGGTAGCTGTACCTCACAGTGATCTGATTGATACCTCGATAGTCAATACACAGGCGCAGACCTCCATCCTTTTTCTTCACAAAAATGAAACTCGAGGAGGCAGGTGAAGTGGAGGGCCGAATATATCCCTGCCCCAGAGATTCGGAGACATATGTTTCCATAGCGTCCGTCTCCTCCTGTGACAGAGGATACATGTGACTCCTTCGAAGTGCTGCGTCTACCAGGATATCTATCGCACAATCCCCCCATCGATGGAGTGGTAATTGAGTCGCCTTCTTTTTACAGAAGGCGAGAGCCAAATCGGCATATTCAGAGGGGATGTGCACGGCGGAGACATGGTCTGGACTTTCCACCGTAGTCGCACCGATGGAAACACCTACACACCTCCCCGAGCACTCTCGTGACCATCCCTTGAGAGCCCTCTGTTGCCATGAAATACTGGGGTTATGATAGGCCAACCAGGGTAGGCCCAACACCACGGGAAACGCAGGAGAATCAATGAGATATAAACTGATTCTCTCCTCATGACCCTCCTGCGTACCCATGCTTAGTGGAGCTGTAGCCTCCCTAATTAGCCCTGACCCTAACGGTCGACTATCTAAGGCGTGCACAGGGAAAGGCATATCAACAGGAACAATGGGGATCCCTAAACTATGAGCAAATGAACGATCAATAAAGTGCCCAGTTGCGCCTGAATCGACTAGCGCCTTATGCTAGGAATGCGGGGAAACATCTGGAAAATCTACAAACACATGCATGTGAGCAACAGGGGGCTCTGGGTGAGTCTGGTGCCTACTCACCTGGGGTGACACGATAGTGCCCTGCCTGCTGCCTCGACTCCCTGAGGAACCCCCCATGCACCGACCAGCAGTGTGCCCTCTGCGGCCACAGAGGGTGCAGGGAATGGCCCCTCCTCCGGCCCCCTAAGCGCAGTACCTCCCAACTCCATAGGCGTCGGAGCAGAGGTGCTGGGGGATGGAGATGACAGGCCCCGATCCGGACGTCCACGGGTGGCCAGCAGGTTATCCAGCCGGATGGACATGTCCACCAGCTGGTCAAAGGAAAGGGTGTTGTCTCTGCATGCCAGCTCCCGCCGGACGTCCTCGTGCAGATTGCATCTATAATGGTCTATCAGGGCCCTGTCATTCCATCCCGCGCCGGCGGCCAGGGTTCGGAACTCCAGCGCAAAGTCCTGTGTGCTCCTCGTCCCCTGTCTGAGGTGGAACAAGCATTCACCAGCCTCTCTACCCTCAGGTGGATGGTCATACACTGCCCGGAAACAGCGGGTGAACTCCTCGTAGTGGTCCAATGCCGCTCCTTCCAATCCCCATATGGCATTGGCCCACTCCAGGGCTTTCCCAGATAGACAGGAGACGAGGGCGGACACGCGTCCGAAGGAGCTGGGTGAACGGTCGCCAGGTAGAGCTCCAGCTGGAGTAGGAACCCCTGACACCCGGCAGCCGTCCCATCATACTCCCTCGGGAGCGCGAGCCGAATCCCACTGGGACCAGGTGATGGAGGGGTGGACAGCTGTGTGGATAATGGAGTGGGAGGTTGTGATGATGGTAAAGGCGCTGAAAAACCTCCTCTCTCCCATCGCTCCATATTGTTCAGCACGCAATCCATGACTGTGCCGAGACTCTGCAATATTGTTGCATGCTGCTGAAGGCGCTCCTCGACTGGTAGAGGAGGGCTGGGTGCTCCTGACTTCATTGGTTGGTGATTCTGTAATGGTCTCTGTGATGCCGATAAGGCAGAGTCAGGCGCAGGACAACAAAAAGGAGTGTTCATAAACTTTACTCAGAAAATACCAAACGAGTGGAAAAACAATCACTCGACAGGGAACATAATACAACAAACAATCACGCACAAAAACATGGGGGAAACAGAGGGTTAACTACTTAGGGAGCAGTGGGGCACTCCCGACACTACCCGGTGAAATGTAAGGCGCCAAATTCAAAATCCAAAAGTTGAATTATTAAACATTCATCAATATACAAGTGTTGCATAGTCATCAAAAGCTCTGATTCTTGGCAATATCACAGCGTTGTCAGATTTCAAAAAGGCTTTACGGCAAAAGCACAACATTTGATTGTTTGAAGTTAGCCCCTCTCATATTTTATGCATTAGCATAAATCCATAACCAAAGCGGGTCTCATAAAATGCATAAAATCGCTAAGATAAAATCCCTTACCTTTCGAAGAACTTCTGCTGAGGGCATCCCAAGTGTCCAACGAAGACATCCAATGGTTCTTTTGTTAGAAAAAGTCATTTATTATATCCATAAATCTCCGTTTGGTTGGCGCGTTATGTTCATAAAATACAGCGTCCACTCGCCCATTGAACCGTGAAGAGAACACGTTCAACCTATACCTATACACTTGTCCAAGAACAATCAAACATCATTGATAATGTATCCTTAGGAACAATTTTATGTAGATTTACTATAATATTTCAACNTGAACGCGCCTCCTCTTCTGTTTACATCCTGTGACTAGTTCGAAATTCTTCTTCTATTACCATCCAGAGCAACCTAACATCACCAAACACTGTCTAGAGACTGTTGACATCCAGTGGAAGCAATAGGTACTGCAATCTTACTCCCATATATGGCTGTTTTCAATAGGGAGGGGTTCAAAATGAGGCAATGTGTCAAAATCACTTTTTCCAGGACAGACATTCCTCGGGTTTTCGCCTGCTATATCAGTTCTGTTATACTCACAGACAATATTTTAACACTCTTAGAAACTTCAGAGTGTTTCCTATCCAATAGTTATGTGCATATCCTAGTTTCTGGGCCTGAGTGGCAGGCCTTTCACTTTGGGCACGCCAGACTCTCCAAAACCGACACCTCAGCTGCCGCTCCCTAAGAAGTAAAATAAGGAACATGTAATGATGGGAAAATAAAACCAGGTGTGTGAAAAAGGAAGACAAAACCAACGGAAAATGAAAAATGGATCGGTAGCGGCTAGAAGACAGGTGACGTCGACCGCCGAAAGCCGCCCAAACAAGGAGAGGGACCAACTTCGGCTGAAGTCGTGACAACCAGTCAAAAGTTGACACACCTACTCATTCAAGGGTTTTTCTTTATTTTTACTATATTCTACATTGTAGAATAGTAGTGAGGACATCAAAACAATGAAATAACACATGTGGAATCATGTAGTAACCAAACAAGTGTTAAACAAGTCAAAATATATTTTATATTTTAGATTCTTCAAAGTAGCCACCCTTTGCCTTGATGACAGCTTTGCACACTCTCTCAACAAGCTTCATGAGGTAGTCACCTGGAATGCATTTCAATTAATGTGTACCTGGTGGTAGCCGGCTAGTAACAGTGACTAAGGTTCAGGGCAGGGTACTGGGTGGAGGCCAGCTAGTGGAGACTGTTTAACAGTCTGATGGCATGGAGAAAGAAGCTGTTTATCAGTCTCTAAGTCCGAGCTTTGATGCACCTGTACTGTCTCTGCCTTCGAGATGGTAATAGGGTAAACAGGCCGTGGCTCGGGTGGCTGAGGTCCTTGATGATCTTATTGGCCTTCCCATGACACCAGATGCTGTAGATGTCCTGGAGGGCAATGCAGTATGCCTCTGGTGATGCATTGGGTTGACCGCACCACCCTCTGAAGAGCCTTGTGGATGCGGACTGTGCAAAAACAGAGATACAGTTGAACATTTCTCCAAAAAGTATGATCTTTGTCCCCATGTGCAGTTGCAAACCGTAGTCTGGTTTTTTTAGCGCGGTTTTGGAACAGTGGCTTCTTCCTTGCTGAGCGACCTTTCAGGTTATGTTGATATAGGACTCGTTTTACTGTGGATATAGATACTTTTGTACCTGTTTCCTCCAGCATCTTCACAAGGTCTTTTGCTGTTGTTCTGGGATTGATTTTCACTTTTCGCACCAAAGTACGTTCATCTCTAAGGGACAGAACGCATCTCCTTCCTGAGCGGTATGGCGGTTGTGTGGTCCCATGGTGTTTATACTTGCGTACTATTGTTTGTACAGATGAACGTGGTACCTTCAGGCGTTTGGAAATTGCTCCCAAGGATGAACCAGACTTGTGGAGGTCTACAGTTGTTTTTCTGAGGTCTTGGCTGATTTCTTTTGATTTTCCCATGATGTCAAGCAAAGATGCACTGAGTTTGAAGGTAGGCCTTGAAACACATCCACAGGTACACCTCCAATTGACTCAAATTATGTCAATTAGCCTATCAGAAGCTTCTAAAGCCATGACATCATTTTCTGGAATTTTCAACTTAGTGTATGTAAACTTCTGACCCACTGGAATTGTGATTACTTGTGTCATGCCCAAGTAGATGTCCTAACCGACTTGCCAAAACTATAGTTTGTTAATTAACAAGAAATTTGCGAGCGGTTGAAAACGAGTTTTACTGACTCCAACCTAAGTGTATGTAAACTTCCGACTTCAACTGTATGTCTTGCAATATGATTATGATTTAGGCCTAAGTAAAAAGTAAAATTTGAGGCAACGTGCTGCTATGCGATCTCCTTAACAACGACAAATGCATCTGTTTTATCATTAGGCCAAAGTTTTAATGTTTTTATTAGCCTACCATTATTGTAATTCCTGTGCATCAAACACCCAATTTTCCCTCAAAATAACAATATTTGCTTGCAATACAATTGATCAACCACTAGATGCTGTGCGTATGCATGGTCTAAAATGTACGTGGATATATGCACACTTTCCCATCAAATAAAACGTTTATAAATACCAACCTTTGCTGGAAAACTGGCGCACGCAAGGTTTAGAGTATTTTTGTGCACCCGCACCTTTGCCCCTAGACCATACCTATCAACAGGTTTTGAACAGTGTTACTTTTGAGACTGGGGGTGAAGGAATGCCACACACACACGTACATGGCAATGCACGCATGCGAACACACACACACACGCAGGCACACACACACTCACACACACATGCAATTGATGCATAACTTACTGCACATTTGTCATTTGACAGCAAAGATACCTAATTTTAATTGAGCGTGGAACACAAAACCAAGTGGAAGGGGAAAAGGACAATGTTACATGCAGCAGGGGAAGCATGAATGACGCAAACAATAATAATCATAATACATTTTTCTTTAATGAAAAATACTTCACACCGAGTTTAGACACGAGGAATAAAGAACATGGAGAGAAATGTCGGCGAGCTCTCGGAGTAAGCCATGAGGCTGGAATCTCGAACTTGTAGCTATTGTGGAATACATCAAACATCCGTTAAGTTACCAATGGTTTGCAGTTTTACTTTTGAATTTGCACAAACTGCGGTCTGCCCTAGTGCTGTAATGGAAATGTAAACCCGAAACATCCTGTGTAAAAACAAAACAAAACTGAACAACATCATTCACATTTGTATAATATAATAAAATAAGAAAGATACAGTAATATCCGGGGACGATAGACACAAACAAAATCAGATCATATCCAGGTGGATGTCAATTAATTCTCTAAAGATATATGGCACTTCGTGTCATGTCTGCAGATGCGGCCCACCTCTCTGTTTTCTATCGGGCATCAAGCTCTTTAGCAACCTGACAGGATGATGCTGCAGTAAAAAGAGAAGCCATGGAATTCTGTCCCTATCCCATTGGACCTCTCCCCTCTGTAGTTTATTATCTAATCACTGAGCCCTCGTAGAGGCGGCCATGGTCAATGGACCCAAACCACATGGCCAATAGAGCACCCAACAGACTGTGTCACCTCAGCCTGCACAATCAAAAACAAACACTAAGCCACTAGTTCAGCTTTCTGGGGAGATGTAGGAGCGAGACACAGAGTGCCGGGATCAAATGGAGAGGTTTTCTCACACTTTTGTTTAGGTACTTTGGAATTTACTAAACGTTAGAAGAGATACAGACAGGGAGCCTGTAGTGCGGTGTCCATATGAGGAACCAAATCAAATCAAATCAAAACTTTTTGTCACATACACATGGTTAGCAGATGTTAATGCGAGTGTAGCGAAATGCTTGTGCTTCTAGTTCCAACCATGCAGTAATATCTAACAAGTAATCTAACAATTTCACAACAACTACCTTATACACACAAGTGTAAAGGAATGAATAAGAATATGTACATATAAATATATGGATGAGCGATGGCCGAACGGCATAAGCAAGATGCAGTAGATGGTATAAAGTACAGTATATACATATGAGATGAGTAATGTGGGATATGTAAACATTATATAAAGTGGCATTGTATAAAGTGGCTAGTGATACATTTATTACATCCAATCTTTTATTATTAAAGTGGCTAGAGATTTGAGTCAGTATGTTGGCAGCAGCCCCTCAATGTTAGGGATGGCTGTGTAGCAGTCTGATGGCCTTGAAATAGAAGCTGTTTTTCAGTCTCTCGGTCCCAGCTTTGATGCACCTGTACTGACCTCGCCTTCTGGATGATAGTCGGGTTGAACAGGCAGTGGCTCGGGTGGTTGTTGTCCTTGATTATCTTTTTGGCCTTCCTGTGACATCGGGTGGTGTAGGTGTCCTGGAGGGCAGGTAGTTTACCCACGGTGATGCGTTGTGCAGACCTCACTGCCCTCTGGAGAGCCTTACGGTTGTGGGCGGAGCAGTTGCCATACCAGCCGATGATACAGCCCGACAGGATGCTCTCGATTGTCTGTAAAAGTTTGTGAGTGTTTTCGGTGACAAGCCCGTTTTCGGTGACAAGCCCGTTTGTCCGTGATGTGTACGCCGAGGAAATTAAAACTTTCCACCTTCTCCACTACTGTCCCGTCAATGTGGATAGGGGGGTGCTCCCTCTGCTGTTTCCTGAAGTCCACGATCATCTCCTTTGTTTTGTTGACGTTGAGTGAGAGGTGTCCATATTGTGTCCATATTAGGACAGCCTCAGAGATGGATTTGTTTAGCTTTGGATAAGTTGTAGGGCTCCGGCTGTGTTCATTGCTCCTGGTCCAGGAGGCCATCTATGTGTAGGCTTTTGTCCAACCCAGCACTAACACACCTGATTCAGTCTTTATAAGTCTTTAAATCAGCCTTGTCCTTTCAGGCTTTCGCCAATGGTTGATACTGTATATATTGTACATTCTTAGTTCTTTTACCTGGTATTTACGGGTAATTACATTGTTGGAACTGTAGTGTTACACTGTGTTGTATCATCAGGCTATTCTGCTGTCGTACAAAATGCAGTCTAATATCTGTACAGAACCTTTTACTGAAATCAACATTTCCCTGAAAGCTTATGTCTGTACAGAATTTAGACATTTTGTAATGTGTTTTTATTTCTTTTATTTTAAGCAGTCAGCATTTCTTCAAAAGCTATTTCATGGGGTGCTGATTTTATGCCCTGTCCTTAACAGAAGCGATAATCTCCCAATTAAACCTTTGCAGTAAAGACCAGAGTGGAGGACTGTTCCAGGTGGCCATGTTCTGGCACATGTCTGCATGTACATAATCATACATTCTTTAGTGTCTGGAGTACATGAGCTACTGTACTTCATGAGCTACTAAAACAGTGCCAAAGCTGCCTAATTTCTATCGAGTCAAAAAAGCATGTATTTAATTATCAAGTGAAAATCACTCTGGCATTTGACAATGTAACATGAAATAAGTGGTCTGATAAACACATCATAAGGCATAAACTAAGGGTGCATAGCCCCTTTATGACACTTTCCCTCTATCAGGATGATCTACAAGTGATAGTACAGCAAGATACAAACACTAGCCTGCATTCACACGGACGCACGATCACACACCGGATGCGCGCACACACACACACACACACACACACACACACACACACACACACACACACACACACACACACACACACACACACACACACACACACACACACACACACACACATGACTTCAGCAGTGATCCTCTACGGGGCTGAGCTCAGGCAGACATCACAAAACAAGACAACAGACAATTAAAGAGCAGCCTGGAGTTAATCCAAGGCTTTAATGAAAGTCCAGTTTCCCCTGCCCCAGGTAACTGCTCGACGTGATTGTATCTGTGGAACAATTACACTGTCACAATCAAAGGAAACTGATTTTAAATAGTCTGTTAAGTCCCATCGTGGGGCTAATAACCACTCATTTCTTTCCCACAGTGTCACAAAGGCCCTGAATCCTCCCTTTGTTCTGCAGATCATCTGCCTCTAAATAGATTGCTTGGCGTTACTCTTCAGGCACTTAGATGGCCATGCTTCTTAAAGGGCCCAGCCCACCATGGCCCTGAGGGCATGCGAGGAGCGCAGGCAGCAGAGATGATACCCCTCTCCAACAAGGGTTCCCAAATCACCTCCTCACTCAGTCTCAACCTCTAATGTTGCATTACTGTGTAAACCATTCTGTTATATATTACAACGTCTTTGTTAGACCCCAATGTCTTTGTTGTTTTTTTTTTAATGTGTTTTCTGGAAGGCCCTGGTTGCTCGAGGCACAAAGGTAAATTGTAATCTTGAAAGCAGTCTGAGCCGCTGGAAGCTTATCCCTTTTATTTATAGAGTTATTACATAGCCTCGTTCAAGGATAAAATGTATCCACTTAATTTTAACGCTCTGCAGATTTCGATTTTCCTTTTACCTTATAAGTTAATACCTGTTCCATGTTTAACATCAATTAAAGGTATAAGGGTAATAACAGAAGACACAGGAGAAAAAGACAGTATCCTGTAGTTTTTCTTCTATAGTTTAATGATTTGCCAGCCTGCCCAACATGTGGCATGTCTGGAATGTTTGTTCCCTCTATTGAGAGCATGAGAGTTATTGTGTCAAGAGGAGGAATAAAAGGATCTACGCGGCCTATCTCAGTACACACAGACACACACACACACACACACACACACACACACACACACACACACACACACACACACACACACACACACACACGTACACAGACTCAGAAACACACACACACACTGATTGTATAGGCTAGGTGCCCACTGATCGATGTTAGTAGAGATATGAGTGGATATAATGAATTGAAATGATCAGCTAGTTGATCCATGTTGCAAGTCTAGTTTGAGAGAACCCCTTACTGCAGCTGGTTTTACTTCACCTGATTCATCACTGTACAGAAACACCCAGTAATGGGTTACATTTATTTTTTTCTCTTCCTCCTCTCGCCTACTTCTTAAAGTCTCCCTCTCTCCCCCTCTCTTTTACTCTCTCCCCTCTCTTCATTCACTCTCTCTGTCCCTGGGACACCCCATTCATTGATTTTTTTATTAAACGTCAGCGCTCTCTGAGACTCATTTCCTCTCTCAGGCCCTTTCCTGTGGCTCGTCGTGGAACACAGAGTACACTCTGAGTTTCCCAGAGGCTGGCAGGGGTCGTGGTGGGGATGGTGTTGGGGGATGCAGTAGGGTTTGGTATGGGATGGGGAGGGGGGGAGGGAAGTAAGGAATGGTGGGATATGATTTGGGGAAGCTCTCCCACTTAGCCAACTCAGCTGTTCCACTGTTCATACTAGACCATATTCCTCTGTTCCATGGGCTACCAAAACGCTGCAGGCATAAGGTGGAGACAAGGTGGAGTCCTGGTTAAAATTGAGGCGAAGAGAAAACCGAATGTCGCTCCCCTCCCTTCTATTGGCAAATGTCCAGTCACTCGAGAATAAGATTGATGAGCATTGTTTGAGAGTCTCCTATCGGAGATACTTGCAAAGATGCAATATTATATGTCTTACTCAGTGGAGGCTCCTCAGAAGAGGAAGGGAAATATCATCCTACTCAATGTATTTCATAGAAATAAAAATAGTGAAACATTAAAACAGTTATCAATTTTAGATAAAACTATACTAACTATATTCACATGTCACCAAATAATTGATTAAAACACATTGTTTCACAATGAAGGTCTACAGTAGCCTCAACAGCACTCTAGGGTAGCACCATGGTGTAACCGGAGGACAGCGATTTTCCATCCTCCCCTGGGTACATTGACTTCAATGCAAAACCTAGTAGGCTCATGGTTCTCACCCCCTTCCATAGACTTACACAGTAATTATGATGACTTCCCGAGGATGTCCTCCAACCTATCAGAGCTCTTGCAGCATGAACTGACATGTTGTCCACCCAATCAAAGGATCAGGGAATGAATTTAGTACTGTAAGCAGTCACTACAGCTAGCTAGCACTGCAATGCATAAAATGTGGTGAATAGTTGACTCAAATAGAGAGAACGACAATAGTTGAACAGTTTTAAACAAATTAATTTATTTTAAAAAATGAAGGAGAAGCAGCAGAGAGAGAGAGATTGAAAGATATTTCGTTGTTATTTTTCCACTTTCACTTTCTTAGCTAGCTAGCTAATGCAGCTAGCTAATTTAGCCTACTCAACCACCAGGCTCAAACATAAATGAATGCTATTTAGCTAGCTGGCCAAGGCTATCGAACACTGAATCACCAAGTCAAGGTAAACTTTCAATTTTATTCATTTATTGCCTAACTGCTTGCTGTACACTGTACTACTGCATGATTGTAGCGGGTTTACTAATGTGTTAGTTCTAGTAGATATGTTAACTATGACGTTAGCTAATATAGTGACATTGGCAATGATGTAGGCTGTGTGTAGCGGTTATGGCATGGTTTGGCTTGGTAAGGTTTTTCACCTGACGAAAGAAAAAGGTGAGAGGAGGAGAGCACGTAGATGCGAGAAGGAATTATACAAGCAATGTTATGATGCTGTTTTTATGTGGCTGCTATGAAAGTGAACTGCGTGTGCGAGTGATCAGGGATGAATTCATTCTGCCAATTCTGTTGAAAAACGTTTCTTATACGGAAGCAAACTAAACAGGTATAAACCTACCTGAATTTGTCCAATAGAAACTCTTGTTTGCAACTGTTTGGACTAAGTATTAACCCCTAGATCAGCAAGATGCAGGCAGCGGTACTGAATGTGTCACTGTCTGTCACCTTGATTACTCCAATTTGATTAGTCTCATTGTCCCAGTCTTTAATACCAGCATGTTTCAAGCTGACCCCCATCGTCCCTGCTCCCAAGAGCTCCATGGTAACCTGCCTAAAAAACTATTGCCCTGTAGCACATACAGTGAGGGAAAAAAGAATTTGATCCCCTGCTGATTTTGTACGTTTGCCCACTGACAAAGAAATGATCAGTCTATCATTTTAATGATAGGTTTATCTGAACAGTGAGAGACAGAATAACAACAAAAAAATCCAGAAAAACGCATGTGAAAAATGTTATAAATTGATTAGCATTTTAATGAGGGAAATAAGTATTTGACCCCTCTGCAAAACATGACTTAGTACTTGGTGGCAAAACCCTTGTTGGCAATCACAGAGGTCAGACGTTTCTTGTAGTTGGCCACCAGGTTTGCACACATCTCAGG
>QNTS01000498.1:187484-214579 GCA_003317085.1 Hucho hucho | reverse complement strand
ACTGTAAACTCTCCTTCCAGACTCACATTAAGCATCTCCAATCCAAATCTTAATCTAAAATCGGCTTCCTACTTTGCAACAAAGCCTCCTTCGCTCATGCTGCCAAACATACCCTAGTAAAACTGACCATCCTACCGATTCTCGACTTCGGCGATGTCATTTACAAAATAGCCTCCAACACTCTACTCAGCAAACTGGATGTAGTCTATCACAGTGCCATCCGCTTTGTCACCAAAGCCCCATATACTACCCACCACTGCGACCTGAATGCTCTCGTTGGCTGGCCCTCGCTACATATTCGTCCCCAAACCCACTGGCTCCAGGTCATCTATAAGTCTTTGCTAGGTAAAGCCCCGCCTTATCTCAGCTCACTGGTCACCATAGCACCCACCCGTAGCACGCGCTCCAGCAGGTATATTTCACTGGTCATCCCCAAAGCCAACACCTCTTTTGTCCGCCTTTCCTTCCATTTCTCTGCTGCCAATGACTGGATCTAATTGCAAAAATCACTGAAGCTGGAGACTTATATCTCCCTCTCTAACTTTATGCATCAGCTGTCAGAGCAGCTCACCGATCACTGTACCTGTCACGACTTCCGCCGAAGTCTGTCCCTCTTCTTGTTCGGGCGGTGTTCGGCGTTCGACGTCACCGGTTTTCTAACCATCACCGCTCCCCTTTTCTCCCCTCTGTGTTATCGCTACGTTCCCAGTCTGTATACTGTGAGTATTTGATTTTGGTTCTCGGTACTCCGGGTGGCTTGTGTTTGTGCCCGTTTATTTATATGTTCGTGTGGGTATTTTTGCCTTTGCCAGTGTGCATTGTGGTTTCATCTGGCGACATTATTAAATACCTTTTCACACGCAACCTACCTCCTGCGCCTGACTCCTTCTACTATTGAACCACAGACATTACAGTCTATGTACACAGCCGATCAGTAAATAGCACACCCAACTACCTCATCCCCATGTAGTTATTTATATTTTTGCTCTTTTGCACCCCAGTATCTCTAATTGCACATCATCATCTGCACATCTATCACTCCAGTGTTAATGCTAAATTGTAATTATTTTGCCTCTATGGCCTATTTATTGCCTTACCTCCCTAACCTTCTACATTTGCACACACTGTACATCGAGTTTTCTATTGTGTTATTGACTTTACATTTGTTTATGTTTAACTCTGTGTTGTTGTTTTTGTCGCACTGCTTTGCTATATCTTGGCAAGGTCTCAGTTGTAAATGAGAACTTTTTCTCAACTGGCCTACCTGGTTAAATATAGGTGAAAAAAGGTGCTTCAACAAAGTACTGAGTAAAAGGTCTGAATACCTATGTAAATACTTATCTAAATAAAAAAATATATATGTTTTTGCTTGGTCATTATGGGGTTTTGTGTGTATATTATTTATGTGGGGGGTGGGGGGGGGGACAATTTAATCAATTTTAGAATAAGGTTGTAACTTAACAAAATGTGGAAAAGACCAGGGGTTTGAATTTCCGAATGCATTGTACAGTATCTACATCAAATACCTCATACCTCTGCACATTGATCTGGTACTGGTACTCCCTGTATATAGCTCCATTCTTGTGTATTTTATATAATTCCTCTTGTATTACTATTTTATTTGTATTTGTATTTTTAAACTCTGCATTGTTGGGAAGGGCTCGTAAAGCAATCATTTCACTGTAAAGGTTACACCAGTTGTATTCGGGAAAACAACTGATGTGTGCATCATCAAGAGTCATCAGATAGAGAGAAGGGATAATAACTGCACCTATGTTATTTATATTACTCTGTTCACTTCTATTAATCTACCCCTCAGTAATTTTGTTGTATTGGGATGAGTTCAATGACCTGCCATGCCAATCACAATACAGCATCTTCCTGCAGATACTTCTACAGTGGCTTGCGAAAGTATTCACCCCCCATTGGCATTTTTCCTATTTTGTTGCCTTACAACCTGTAATAAAAAAATTTTTTAGAGGGTTTGTATCATTGGATTTACACAACATGCCTACCACTTTGAAGATGCAAAATATTTTTTATTGTGAAACAAACAAGAAATAAGACAAAAAAACAGAAAACTTGCTTAACTATTCAACCCCCCAAAGTCAATACTTTGTAGAGCCACCTTTTGCAGCAATTATAGCTGCAAGTCTCTTGGGGTATGTCTCTATTAGCTTGGCAAATCTAGCCACTGGGATGTTTGCCCATTCTTCAAGGCAAAACTGCTCCAGTTCCTTCAAATTGGATGGGTTCCTGCTGGTGTACAGCAATCTTTAAGTCATACCACAGATTCTCAATTGGATTGAGGTCTGGGCTTTGACTAGGCCATTCCAAGACATTTAAATGTTTCCCCTTAAACCACTTGAGTGTTGCTTTAGCAGTATGCTTAGGGTCATTGTCCTGCTGGAAGGTGAACCTCCATCCCAGTCTCAAATCTCTGGAAGACTGAAACAGGTTACCCTCAAGAATTTGTCACCATGTACTGAGATCATGTGACAGATCATGTGACACTTAGATTGCACACAGGTGGACTTTTTTAAACTAATTATGTGACTTCTGAAGGTAATTGGTTGCACCAGATCTTATTTAGGGGCTTCATAGCAAAGGGGGTGAATACAAATGCACGCACCAGTTTTCCATATATGTATTTTTAAACAAGTAATTTTTTTCATTTCACTTCACCAAATTGGACTATTTTGTGTATGTCCATTATATGAAATCCAAATAAAACCCATTTAAATTACAGGTTGTAATGCAACAACATAGGAAAAACACTTTTGCAAGGCACTGTATGAAGTGTTTTTTTTCCGTAACAATGCTCCCTGAAATGTTCACGAATATAAAACAGAAATTAAACTGTTTATTGGACTGGGTTGTGGAGTAGTCAGTTACATGGAATCTGATAACAAAAAACTGTAAATGAAATCAGTTGCATTACCAGCAAAAACATTCTAATCAGATTACACATACTTTTGAAAAACTAGATGATTACTTTTTGGATTAATTTTTAATTCAGGCAGGATGTTTACAGAAATTTTTCTTTTTTTTCTTTTTTCTTAATGACATTAATTTCAGCATTGAAAAAAGGCTCAAATTTATGTTGGTTCCACTTGAGAAAGTCAGAGACCACTATGATGACACAAATGTGTTTGATTGATCCTTTTTTTCTTCTTCTAATGCCTCTTACGGGGAAAGTTGTCCAAAAGTAACTGCAAGGAATCAGATTATGTTACTGAGTTTGGGTAGTAATCGCTGAGGCAACAAGGTGAAAAATATGTCAATGTGTCCTTGAGCAAGGCACTTAACCGGAATTTGCTCCAGGAGCGGCGTATTACTATGGCTGGCCCTGTAAAACAACACATTTCACTGCACCTGACAATAAAACATTATTTATGTTTTTATTCAAAAGTTACGTTACTGATTATAATTTTGGACAGGTAACTAGTAAGTGTAGCAGATTACATTTAGAAAATAACCTACCCAACCCTGTTATTGAAGTATATTAAAGTGATTGTCAATGTCAATCTAAACATTGGGGAGTTTATCAGATGGGTGACCAAACATCATAGTCTGTTGTTGATGTAAGGTTAAAGGCACATGAACATGTGAGGTTTAAAATGTTGAGGAAAAATATAGAGAGTCTTCCAACATGCATTGTGGGCTTTACAACTGTGTGTGTGTGGTGTGTCTGTGGTTGTGTCTGTGTATGTGTGTGTGTATGTGTGTGTGTCTGTGTGTATCTCTCTGCATGCGTGTGTGTGTGTCTGTGTGTTTGTCTCTCTGCATGCGTGTGTGTGTGTCTGTGTGTATGTGTGTGTGTATCTCTCTGCATGCGTGGGTGTGTGTGTCTCTGTGTGTGTGTGTGTGTGTAGAGAGAATTAGGGGATAACCTCAACAGTTTTAAGAGACATGTACAGTAAGAAACACAATGTTATTTTCATGGTCTTTAAATGAACTACCTGAGTACTTTTTGGCACAGGCCCCAGTTTTTATTAGCTTTATTTTCTTTGCTCAAATGGTGTACATTGCACACTGGGGCAAAAGAATTTGACATGAGGGACCCAGGCCAAAATCTGAGCAGTGGAATTACCCAGGTAAACTGTTATATATGAAGTGGCCTGAGTATTGTTTGCAAATTAGTACAATAACAAATATATCAGTGCGAAAGGCCGGCAGTTTGTTCACGACTCTGGCCAGTGAAGTGTAGTTGTTGCCAAAGAATGGTCTGATCAGTGAGATTTGGATAGCATTCCTCAAATGGTAATGTGGCGGTGGTTGTGTGACAACTGATCAGTCATTAGGTTGTTCGCCTTAAAACCCTGACAGTGACTGTGACTCTGTGACACTCCATTTTGTGGATTTACCTCTACCATGACTATGGTTATCTAATCAACATTAGCGTATGTTATAAGGTAGAAGTACCCAGACACTTGTTAAAGGTGATCAAAGTGCCTAACTCACAACATGACACTCCCTTCCCCCACTCTCCCTCCCTTCCCCCTCTCTCCCTCCCTCCCTTCCCCCTCTCTCCCTAGCCAGTCTGATGAGTTACAGTAAGGGAGGTACTGTTACCTTCAGGACATATGGTGCCCGACAGGATTCATCATTACACAACAGTCAATTTCCCCTGCCTCTGCAGTTGGCAAGCTGTTAGCTTAATGAGATGCATGCCAGTGCAGAAGTTTGGGAGACAGATTGGGCCTGCTAACTGGGTCCACCCCAGTCGCAGACCTCACCCCGCCAGTGCAGAGGTTTTGGAGACAGATTGGGCCTCCTGCTAACTGGGTCCACCGCAGTCACAGACCTCACCCCGTCAGCCCTCCAGGCGAGCCGTTTGAGCAACCTGAATCTCTTTGCATAATTTAAAACCCACAGCTATCCTTTTTATAATACACCACACCGGCATATCTCATCACTTTCTTTGAAATACATATATCAGAAGTTCCAAAAAATTGCATTATGGAAATGTAAACAATACACAAAAAATATATCTCCTAAAACTTCATGAAGTTGAGCACTAAACTGACAACTTAAAGTCTGTTATCAGGGACCATTTACATTTTCAAGAGTCTTGATCACTGCAAATTACAAAGTTTAGCTATGCTGTGTTGTGCAGTCAGTCAACACGAGATACCGAATTTACAATGAAGTAACCATATCCTTCTTGGTTCCTAGTTCACATTTTTACTCTAATCAAGCTTAGTGCTAAAACTACTGAGCATTGAGCACTTTCTGCAAATTGTCTTTATTTTTTATTTCGGATCCAACCCAAACAGGAGACTCCATTTATTTTCTTTCAGGGAGAGTGTATTCTCTGGGATATTCTCTGGCATTGAGATTGTTTGGAGAGAGGTTTCGTTTTGCAACCCCCCTCCCCATGTGTGAAGTGTCCAATGGTGTGAAAACTCCTCTGAAGACTGGGGTGATTCCCGCCTGTCTTTCTGTGGTGATAAGTTGTATTATCAGTTAAGGCTTCACACTGCTCAGACACATAGGACCCCACTTTGCAGACAGGAGTGAGGGAGTTCTAGAATTGTTTTTGAACTTTTGCAGAATGTGCATCTCATATCTTTGCAGGCTGTTGTGTTTATGATTTTGCAACAAAGACAAGGTTTGTTTTGAGAGTGAGGTGCTACTCTATAGTCTGTGTGACAGGGATGTGAATGTGTGTAAGTGTTTCTGAAGATAAGAATAGATAGTACAACTATAAAAACGATAATGAAGATTTTTTTTTTTTTTTTAATGATTCTTATCGTAAGGTCACCTTATTGTGCCATCTTCAAGGTGTGCTACTTCGTTCGTTTTGTGTCACATTACAGAAAAGGGACTTCACCTTCACCTTGGGATATTTCTCAGAGTTCAATCAGAGTTCTTGGTGAATTGCCTGCTCAGGTTCACATCAGGTCAGTTGTATAATATTGGAAAATCATGATTAATCACATCGTTTGTTTAATTCATGATGTACTTAACCTTCCATTTTGTAATATCAGATGTTAAATACAAGCAGCTAAACAAACAGTTGAAATAAATCTTCAAAGTGTAGTTTAGGATCACTGTTTATTATCATCAAATAGAGTTTAGTTAATTTAAGCCTTATTCTTATAATATTATGCATTGTGTTAGTTTAGGAATATGTTAACTATGTATGTTTAAATTAATTCCATGCTAATATATACTCTCCTCAATAGATTGCAGGTTTTGTTCACCAAAGGAACTTCATGGCCGTTATTCAAGCAAAATGTTATCACAGAGAGAAGACATGAGAATATGATTAAACCTCAATTAGAGGTCCATTTGACCCTATGTTTGAGCAAGGCCTCAATAAAGACTGAGCAAGGCCAGAGAGGCCTATGCTTACTGACTAGGCGTTAGCTAGGAGTTAGTTGGTTGAGACAACATAACAGGTCCACAGTAAACCACTCTCCCAAGGACAGTTCAGATCTTGTGTTGAAAAGTCTCTTACTCTTGTAGTGCTTTTTTGATAGTTGTGAATTATTATAGTCAGGGGTATTGTTAGTAACTCTCTAATTTTGCAGGATCATAATTGATAACAGGTGTGTGTCGAGGAAGTTTTTTGAAGTTCTGTATTTTTTTCCCTCTGCAGTTAACTGAGGTCATCGTCCCATGCACGCCTCAGTTGGAGAGCCTCCCTCTTCTTAATTCCATGCGTTCCTCTGCCGTCTTAAATGAGTTTGCGTTCTTTCATCCTCTTTGCTGGAGGAGGAGGACACCACAAGCACCACTGTCTGTCCAGCTGGGATGTGGCGCAACACACTGCATTCCTCTTTCTGCTCCGGTCACTCTGTGTCTGCTGTTCCCCTCAGTGGAGACTCCACAGAGTTCATCCTAGCCTAGCCGTGTTGGGAATGGGACTGAGAATGGGGTTAGGATCAGCCGGGGGAGAGGGAAGGGGGAGGGATATTGGATTAGAAAAAGACAGGGGGAATAAATCTCTCTCAGTGGCTCTCCACTCTCTCACATCCACACGATTTATGATGTTTAACAGAGGCAAATAAAGTTAAGGGGGAAAAAAACAACTTATGAAATTGTGCTCTTCAGAATTATTTGCTCTCTTTTGCAGCCTGTCTTGAGTTAGCAGAATCTCCTGCTCACTGCTCCATGGCTGATTGATTGTAAAGCTTGCGATTTGTGAGAGTTTAGCTGTTTTTCCAGATGAGGTTAGTGTTGCTGCCCTGAAACACAAGAGAAGGGAGAGAGAGACGAATGAAAAAAAAACAGAGTGGGTTTAATGGGTAAATCCCAGTTAGATAAATTAATATTCACTGGCTGGAGGGTGAGGTAATGAACCCCTCCCTGGAAAATATTTTGACCAATTTATGTACAACTAAATAGATGGTAAGTATTTCCAGTTTACCGTTTAATTGCAGTCAGCTGGAACGTGTTGCATTTTGACACAGCAGTGAGAGAGGGAGGGAGAGAAGGGGACTGAAACTCTTTCACAAACACCTACATGCACACCATTCTCCTCGCTGTGAAGGTGCAGCAGGTGTGCTCGGACTGTGGTGTTTCGGTCCAATTCTTTTCAGAGCCATGACTCAAAGGCACTCACAACACCTCACACTTTCCATCAGTCTGACTTTCTAAATTCGGTGTCTGAGCCCTGCACACTTTTCAGCAAAGTCAAAGCGGCAAGCCATACGACATTCTGCAATGTGACTTATATAATATTGAGCGTGTGTGTATGCGTGCGTGTGTATGTTGTGTGTGTGTGTGTGTGTGTGTGTGTGTGTGGACATGTTTTAACTATACTTGTGGGGACCAGAAGTCCGCACAAGAATACTAAACAAACTGGGGACATTTTGTTATTCCCCACAAGGTCAAATGCTAATTCTAGGGGGTTTAGGGTTAAGGTTAATATTAGTGTCAGGGTTAGAATTGGGTTTAGGTTTAGGAGCTAGGGTTAGTTTTAGGGTTAGGCATGGAGCTAGGGTTAGGTTTAGGGTTAAGTTTAGGTTTTCAAGTTAAGGTTGGGGTTAGGGTACGGGTACGGGTTAGGGTTAGGGGTTAGGGAAAATAGGATTTTGAAGGGGACTGAATTGTGTGTCCTCACAATGTTAGTTGTACTAGATTGTGTGTGTCAGCATGTGTGTATGTGTGTGCGTGTGTGTGTGTGTGTGAGCATGCATGCATGCGTGCGATACATGAATAGTGGGGCTAGGAGGTAAAATATAAGATGGATTTGAAAAATCTACTGCTTTTGCAAGAGTAAAATTTAGTCTGTGAGGTGGCTCTGATTTGATAAAGAGAGCCATGCACTGGTACCTCACAATGATGTATTTATCACAGAGACTACCTAAGAAATGTTCTTTTAATTAGCCACTTTTTCTCCTTGTTTTGACAGATATTCTTACATAAACATACATCACAAAGAGAGACAGAGGAACAAAAAGCATTGTCATTTTTATGTTTGACAGAGCCACTTGGAACAAAAACAACATTGAACTTGCCTTCTGCTTGTTTCGGTCCATAACATTTTCATTTCCACCCTTTAATCCTGTTCGCAACTCAAAAATATACTCTTTTTTTTACAGTAACAGGCAACAATTTGGGATCATTTGCATAATATGACCATCTCCTTCAGAGAGTTTGCACAGCTTTATATAATACTTCCTATTACGTTCTGTTGATTTTGCCAACCATCCAAAATGGTTTACAGTAATTTCCTGCTTTAGTTTTTTGGGCCCAAGGACTTGCCTCAATGCAATATGGCATCAATAAGGCATTGCTCAAAACATGAAATTATATCTACTAAATAGCTCTCAAGAGTTTTATGAGTGTGCCTGTGTTGACTGTCTTGTAATCTGGGAAGTGTTTGTCTGTGGTGAGACAGCTGATCATAGCCAGAGGAAAAGGATCCTAGGGACAGTTATACTGTGCTGTGCTACACTGTGCTGTGCTGTTGCATTGTGTTGTGCTGTACTGTGGTGTGCTGTGCTGTGGTGTGCTGTGCTATGTTGTGGTGTGCTGTGCTACACTGTGCTGTTTTGTGTTGTGCTGTACTGTGGTGTGTTGTGCTGTGGTTTGCTATGTTGTGGGCATCAGCTCTGTCCCATTGCCACCACACTGCATGCCTGGACTCCAGCACACCATGTTCTCTACTTTAAAAGTATGTTGTGAATTTTATTGAACCTAAAACCACGTGCGGACATTTCCCCCACCTGGACAGCTCAGCTGAGGCCTTTAGACAATCAGGGACGGAATGTGAAAATGAGTGTAAACGAGGCTGGGCGAGAGAGAGCGGGTGTTATCCCAAAGTGTTTCACACACGACAAACACAAACATGCCAAAAAATCTCTCCAACTGTTAACACTAGATGGTGGGCCCATGTTCCCCAAACACATTCTGCTTAACAATGTATAGGTGCTGCATGGTGAGGCGAGGGGACCGTGCCATAGTGCAGACCTGCCTGCCTGGATGGCTGGATGGATGGCGTAATGGGAACTGCCAGCTGTGGGCTTAATTACAACAGTGTTGTGGTGGAGGAGATTGGGACAGTTATCGGACACACAGCTGAACTGATGTTTAATTCCCATGTTTGTGAGGGACCTCACAAAAGTGCTTCAGCAACTCTAACATCCCTGAAAGGAAAGATGGGAAGATTGCTTCACATGCTCTCGCTCAGTTGCACTTCTCCTGGTGTTGTTATGTAAGCAGCAAAATATGAAAGTTCCAAGAAGTGTAGTGTTCATTTTAAAAACAATAATCTCCTTACTGTGAAATACAGTGTGTCCTTTGCCTTCTGACTTAGCTAACCTGCAGCAATCCTGATTGTAAGCTAAGGCAGTCGCAGTGTAATACATTGTGCTTGGCTGGCTCTCCTGAAACATTTCACTAATAGCATTAATGCTCAGAGTACTCTACTTCCAGCCTTGCCAGCTGAGAAAAAGGAGAGAAGTTGAGCAGTTGAATCTAAGCAGATGGCACTGTTTTACTTTCTGCTTGGCCATCTGGAGTTTACTTAAACTGATGACTTCATAATCAAACACTGACCCACCAGGCAACTACAGTACCACTCACCAATCACCCCTCTCCACACCACACGTCCTGGCAGTGTGGCCTGCTACATGGTACCAAGGGTAAAGAGGCCACAAGGCTAGTGGACTGTTGGGAAGGGATTTGGTGTGTGTGCGTGTGTATGCACGCACATGTGTGTTTGAGTATGTTTGCCTGTGTGTGTGCCTGTTTGTGTGTGTGTGTGTGTGTGTGTGTGTGTGTGTGTGTGTGTGTGTGTGTGTGTGTGTGTGTGTGTGTGTATGTATGCATATGGTGCAAACCAGTGGTTCCCAAGCAGGGGTACTAGGACCCCTGGGGGTACTTGGTCTTTCCACAGGGGATACTTGCAAAAACTCATGAGTCCATAGTTACTGGTAAAATGCACATGAGGGGGTACTTCAGAGGTAGAGCAGAAATTAAATTGGTAACCAAAAAAAGTTGGGAACCACTGGTGTAGACCACTCTGGTACAGTGAAAGTGTGAGAGTATGGCCACGAAAGAAAACAAGTTCTTTTTCACCTGTCAGCTGGTGTGTCATAATACTGGAATACAGGATAGCATCATTAATCTAAAAGTCCCTTGGCATTTTCTAACTGCTCTCTCATCTACATAAAAACTTGAATTAGAGCAGGCATAAAGGACTGTTCTCTTTCCCAGTCCCACACACTCCTGGGGAAAGTCAAGAGCAATAATTTTACTTCATTTACTTGGAAACTCCTCTCTCTTGACACCTGCATGAGGAGAATGAGTAAGAGACCAATTGCCACCCATACAGTCACATTGACACTCCATTCCCCAAAAAGTTTCAACAGTAACGAAGTTGAGAGTAATTGCTTTAGAATAAATGTTCTTTTCTCACAAATATTACTGTGAAATGATGGTGTTTGTCCAAAGGGAATTCAGGTAAATATCCACAACCATTCCGTAATGTTGAACATACTGTATGTATGTGCAGCTGTGGGCTCCTTTGAATGGAGGCAGATTCTATTTTCTATGGTTCAGGGGAGTACCCTCAGGGGCTTGTCCTGTAGCATTGTGTGTAACTGTTGTAGTTGGAGGGAATGAGGGAGAGTGTAGTGAACAGTGATCAAATCAACCCCCCCCCCCCCCCAAATCAAATCAAATGTTATTGGTCACATACACATGGTTACCTTCAATACTCTACTCAGAAAACTGGATGCAGTCTATCACAGTGCCATCCGTTTTGTCACCAAAGCCCCATTCACCACCCACCACTGCGACCTGTATGCTCTAGTCGGCTGGCCCTCGCTACATATTTGTCGCCAGACCCACTGCCTCCAGGTCGTCTATAAGTCTATGCTAGGTAAAGCTCCGCCTTATCTCAGCTCACTGGTCACAATAACAACACCCACCCGTAGCACGCGCTCCAGCAGGTATATCTCACTGGTCACCCCCAAAGCCAACACCTCCTTTGGCCACCTTTCCTTCCAGTTCTCTGCTGCCAATAACTGAAACGAATTGCAAAAATCGCTGAAGCTGGAGACTTATATTTCCCTCACTAACTTTAAACCAGCTATCTGAGCAGCTAACCGATCGCTGCAGCTGTACATAGCCCATCTGTAAATAGCCCATCCAATCTACCTACCTCATCCCCATATTGTTTTTATTTATTTTTCTGCTCTTTTGCACACCAGTATTTATACTTGCACATTATCATCTGCACATCTATCACTCCAGTGTTAATTTGCTAAATTGTAATTACTTCGCTACTATGGCCTATTTATTGCCTTACCTCCTCACGCAATTTGCACACACTGTATATAGACTTTCTTTTTTTTCTATTGTGTTATTGACTGTACGCTTGTTTATTCCATGTGTAACTCTGTGTTGTTGTTTGTGAGGCACTGCTTTGCTTTATCTTGGCCAGGTCGCAGTTGTAAATGAGAACTTGTTCTCAACTAGCCTACCTGGTTAAATAAAGGTGAAATAAATCTAATATAGCAGATGTATTGCGAGTGTAGTAAAATGCTTATGCTTCTAGATCCGACAGTGCAGCAGTATCTAACAGGCAATATCTAACAATTCCACAACAAAACCTAATATCTAAACAATTCCACAATAAAACCTAGTACACACAATCTAGTATAGGAATGGGATGAGAATGCAATGATGTCTGGACTTGCCATTTACCAGGGCCTGCAGTCATGTTCTGATATTGAGCAGAGGATTGGGAGTGCTACGATTGTGGATCTTGTATCCCTTCTTTGTGTCGTGTTATCCCTCTCATCCGTGGATCTGTATACTGTTGTTGTCTTTTTTTCTGGGAAAGAGGTTGGAATGAATGGCTTCAAGTGGTTGAGATGGATTTGGTTGGGATGCACTACACTGGTGTAGTTACAGACATGACAGGACATGATTTGGGCCCTGTGAACTACAAAAACACTGACACAGACAGCATTGTTGATTTCAGTGGCTTGATCCAAGATTGAATCTAATCCATTGGTTATTGGGGGGTTGTATACTGTAGCTGTCTTGTTAACACTGTACCAACCTTGATGAATGGACTGTAACTCACTTGCACATCAACTAATGTGTCATTGTCTACTCATTCACTGTGTGGTATGAGTGTCAGGCAAGACATTTTTTTTTAGATGGTAGTTTTTCCCAATTGTTTACCCACTAAATTGGAATTTGAATCGCAGTCACCGAAACCTGAAACTTATGTACCAAATCCCTAAACCAAGTCTGCAAAATTGCAAGCACAATTCCTGCTTTACACTCAGTTTTCAATTCTATCTCACACTTTTTGCAAAACACTACACACAGTTCTCTACATTAGGCACAACATTCAACATTTAAATCTCTTTAGTCCCTTTGGAAAGCAATGCCAATCACAATGCCAAGCTCTGTACACCAATTGGCAACACCCAGTCCTCACAGGTGTACACACTAGTTGCTGAATTGTTCACTTAGAAATCAGAGCTTTAGCACTATAAAAGGCCACAGATGAGCTCTCCTGTTTTGGAGGAAAATGGAAGTAAATGGCGAAGCAAAAACTAGAGGAGAAGGAGTGAGAGTAAGAGGAGGAAAAGGAGGATGAGGAAGGACCGTTGTCTCAGATGAGATCAGGGCCACATTGGTTGACCATGTGCTAAACCATGGATTGAGTATGAGGGAGGCTGGGCAGAGAGTTCAGCCCAACCTGAGCCGCTACACGGTTGCATCTATCATCCGTACATTCAGAAATGAGAATCAGTAAGTTACCTACCATCTACACTATGCTCTTTATGTATGTATACTGCAGTCCGACATATCAGTAGGCCTATGTTACTCAGTGATTGTTGGCCAATGTTACAGTAATGTAATTTCATATTGAAAGAAAATAGATTATTTTAGATTACTGTAACCAATCATATCATATTTGTGGATCTTCTGCAGAACTGAGAGACGGCCAGGCCATGTTGGAAGACACCGGCTGTTCACACCAGAACAGGAGACCGCTATTGTGAACATGGTGGTGGCAAACAATACCATTAGACTATGACAAATCCAGAACCACATAATTGCAGACAACACAATATTCAATAACATTCACCAGGTGGCTTGTCTACATTGAACCTTGTCTTACAGCGCAACTGAATCCGGATGAAACAGGCCTACAGGGTGCCGTTTGAGTGAAACTCAGAGAGGGTTAAAGAACAACGCTATGAACATGTGCAAGTAAGTACTATACTGTGAATTTATCATGTCAGCACTGTATAGACACATTACAGTACTGAAATCCAGTGTATTGTGCCTCATTATATTGACTGCTCTAGGTCTATGACACATATTGTCTTGTTGTCTGTTTCAGAGAGTCTTGGAGCTGGATTCCGCTGCAATTCAGCACGTTTATATTTACATTGAGGAGGCTGGCTTCAACCTAGCCAAAAGAAGGGGACGGGGACAGAACATTATTGGCCACCATGCCATTGTGAATGTCCCTGGACAGCGTGGAGTAAATATCCCCATGTGCGCAGCCATTAGCCAGCAAGGCGTCCTCCATCACCATGCCAACCTTGGTCCCTACAACACTGCCCTTCTCATCACTTTCCTGGACACACTACATGGCATCCTCATTCCAGCCGAGCAGAGGGGTGGACTAGAGCAGCCCAGGTAAGTTGTCATCTAGGACAACGTGAGTTTCCACAGTTGTTCTGGTCCGCAACTGGTTCATCGACCACCCACAATTTATTGTTCTATACCTCCCACCATATTCCCCATTCCTAAACACAATTGAAGAGTTTTTTTCGGCATGGCGATGGAAGGTGTATGACTGACATCCCCTCGCACGCATGCCTCTTCTCCAGGCAATGGAGGATGCATGTGGTGAAGTTGATGTGGGGGCTTTCGGCGGCTGTATCCGTCACTCCAGAAGATTCTTTCGCCGCTGTTTAGCCAGGGAGAACATCGGCTTGTGATGTAGATGAGGTGCTGTGGCCAGACCAAAATAGGAAGCAGGATGCTTCTTTTTTCTTACATTTTGCATGTGTTTTTTTATTTTTGTGTTTAGAGTTTTGAAAGAATGAGCCACTTTCATTTTTTATTTTTGTACAGAAAACCCTTTATCTTACGGAACATTTTTCCTGGTTTTCTCCTGTTGGGTATGGAAAGTGTTACATACAAAACACAAGTGTTCAGAAATACTGCATTTTGAAAATAAATGACAATGTTTTTGTTACTGTATTGCATTTGTGTGTTTATTTATGTATATTTGAGTAGGTATACATTACTGTAACAATCTTTTACAACCGGCCACAGTGTACCACTGAAAATGCAAAAGGCGTAAACCTACTGATGGGATATTCATAGTAATGTTTTGTGTTGAGCACATCAGTGTGTTGTTGGTTGGTAGACAGATCTATTCAAATAAAATCAAATGTTATTAGTCACTTGCGCTGAATACAACAGGTGAAGACCTTACAGTGAAATGCTTACTTATAAGCCCCTAACCAACAATGCAGTATATAAAAAAAATACAGATAAGAATAAGAGCTTAAAGTAGCAAGTAATTAACGAGCAACAGTGAAATAACAGTAGCGAGACTATATACAGGGGGGTACCGATACAGGATCAATGTGCAGGGGCACCGGTTATTTGAGGTAGTGTGTACATGTAGGTAGAGTTATTAAAGTGACTATGCAGAGATGACAACAGAGAGTAGCAGTGGTGTAAAGAGGGGGTGGGGGGGGGCACTGCAAATAGTCTGGGTAGCCATTTGACTAGATGTTCAGGAGTTTTATGGCTTGGGGGTAGAAGCTGTTTAGAAGCCTCTTAGACCTAGACATGGCGCTCCTGTACCGCTTGCCGTGCGGTAGCAGAGAGAACAGTCTATGACTAGGGTGGCTGGAGTCTTTGACAATTTTTAGGTCCTTCCTCTGACACCGCCTGGTATAGAGGTCCTGGATGACAGGAAGATTGGCCCCAGTGATGTACTGGGCCGTTCACACTACCCTCTGTAGTGCCTTGCGGTCGGAGACCGAGCAGTTGCCATACCAGGCAGAGATGCAACCAGTTAGGATGGTCTCAATGGTGCAGCTGTAAAACCTTTTGAGGATCTGAGGACCCATGCCAAATCTTTTCAGTCTCCTGAGGGGGAATAGGTTTTTTCGTGCCCTCTTCACGACCGTCTTGGTGTGCTTGGACCATATTAGTTTGTTGGTGATGTGGACACCAAGGAACTTGATGCTCTCAACCTGCTCCACAGCAGCCCCATTGATGATAATGGGGGCGTACTCTGTCCTCCTTTTCCTGTAGTCCACAATAATCTCCTTTGTCTTGATCAGGTTGAGGGAGAGGTTGATGTCCTGGCACCACACGGCCAGGTCTCTGACCTCCTCCCTATAGGCTGTCTCGTCGTTGTCGGTGATCAGGCCTACCACTCTTGTGTCATCTGCAAATTTAATGATGGTGTTTGAGTCGTGCCTGGCCATGCAGTCATGAGTGAACAGGGAGTACAGGAGGGGACTGAGCACGCACCCCTGAGGGGCCCCTGGGTTGAGGATCAGCGTGGCGGATTGTTTTTACCTACCCTTACCACCTGGGGGCGGCCCGTCAGGAAGTCCAGGATACAGTTGCAGAGGGAGGTGTTTAGTCCCAGGGTCCTTAGCTTATTGATGAGCTTTGAGGGCACTGTGGTGTTGAACGCTGATCTGTCGTCAATTAAAAGCATTCTCACATAGGTGTTCCTTTTGTCCAAGTGGGAAAGGGCAGTGTGGAGTGCAATTGAGATTGCATCATCTGTGGATCTATTAGGGCGGTATGCAAATTGGAGTGGGTCTAGGGTTTCTGGGATGATGGTGTTGACGTGAGCCATGACCAGCCTTTCAAAGCACTTCATGGCTTCAGACGTGAGTGCTACGGGTCGGTAGTCATTTAGGCAGGTTACCTTAGTGTTCTTGGGCACAGGGACTATGGTGGTCTGCTTAAACATGTTGGTATTACAGACTCGGACAGGGAGAGGTTGGAAATGTCAGTGAAGACACTTGCCAGTTGGTCAGCGCATGCTCGCAGTACACGTCCTGGTAATTCGTCTGGCCCTGCGGCCTTGTGATTGTTGACCTGTTTAAAGGTCTTACTCACATCGGCTACGGAGAGCGTGATCACACAGTCTTCTGGAACAGCTGGTGCTCCCAGTGTTATTTGCCTCGAAGCGAGCATAGAAGTAGTTTAGCTCATCTGGTATGCTCGTGTCACTGGGCAGCACTCGGCTGTTCTTCCCTTTGTAGTCTGTAATGGTTTGCAAGCCCTGCCACATCTGACGAGCGTCAGAGCTGTTGTAGTACGATTCGATCTTAGTCCTGTATTGATGCTTTGCCTGTTTGATGGTTCGTAAGAGGGCATGGCGGGATTTATTATAAGCTTCTGTGTTAGAGTCCCGCTCATTGAAAGCGGCAGCTCTAGCCTTTAGCTCAGTGCGGATGCTGCCTGTAATCCATGGCTTCCGGTTGGGGTATGTACGTACGGTCACTGTGGGGATGACGTCATCGATGCACTTATTGATGAAGCCAATGACTGATGTGGTGTACTCCTCAATGCCATCGTAGGAATCATGGAACATATTCCAGTCTGTGCTAGCAAAAAGTCCTGTAGCTTAGTGTGTGTCATTTTGATGCAAAAAATACATTTTGAAAAGAGATAAAACAGTTTTGAATGCAGTGTTTGCTTTTGCTATAGATTTGTATAGTTTTGCATTTTGTGTTTGTGGTTTTGTGTTTTGTGATTAGAGTTTTGGGAAAATGGCCCATAAATTCAGCAAACGTGTAAACAATTGTGGAAAACTGTAAGGCTGGTTTTGGGCCTAGAGGCACTATCAGTGGAGAATCTCCACAGAACATGCTTTTTAGGCTTAAAATGTGTCTGGGAAAATGATGAAGAGTCATTGAAGCATTGTTTGTTTAGAACAGTGCATAGCATTAAGCAAAGCTAAATAGCTTATTCCTAATAAGAAAGAACAAAGGAAGTAACAAAGGACAGTGTGACTCCTCTCCTCTCCTGCTTGGTGTTAAATAGAATAGCTGCAAGGCTAATGCGCAATCCAAAGCAATGAGGAGTCTGTTTGTTGTGGTCGGACAGGAAACACTCTGAAGTTTCTAAAACTGTTCAAATAATGTCTGTGAGTATAACAGAACTGATATAGCAGGCGAAAACCCGAGGAATTTCTGTCCAGAACTTTTTTTTTTGTGACATTTCCTCAGTTTCCTGTTGAAATCCATGTAAAATAGCTCCCAGATTGCAGTACCTATGGCTTCCACTAGATGTCAACAGTCTTTAGACAGTGTTTGAAGGCTTTATCATTGAACATAACTGAACAGAAGAAGAATTACTGAAGGGACCACGGATGTCAATAAGTTTTCCTGGGCACGAGACCGTGAGCGCGCCACTCTTTATTTTCCTTTTATATCGTTTAGGATATCATCCGTGTAAAATATAATCGTTAATATTCATAAAAGGATACCTAAGGATGCATTATAAATTATGTTTGGGCAAAGTTGATAGGTATAATTGGATTTTCTGAACATAACGCGCCAACCAAACAGAGATTTATGGATATAATAAATGACTTTTTCTAACAAAAGAACCATTGGATGTCTTCCTTGGACACTTGGGATGCCCTCAGCAGAAGTTCTTCGTAAAGGAAGTGATTTATTTTAGCTCTTATATGGGTTTTGTGTGACCCACGCTGGTCATGAATTTATGCTAATGCATAAATATGAGAGGTGCTATCCTCAAACAATCAAATGTTGTGCTTTCGCCGTAAAGCCTTATCACGCTGTGATATTGCCAAGAATCAGAGCTTTTGATGACTATGCCACACTAGTATATTGATGAATGTTTAAACTACTTAGGGAGCAGTGGGGCGCTAGCATTGATGAATGTTTAATAATAAGTTGAATTATTAAACATTCATCAATATACAAGTGTTGCATAGTACAAAAAGTACAACAACAAAAAAGTACAAAAAAAACAGCATATCCGGATGGATTTTCCTCGGGTTTTCGCCTGCTATATCAGTTCTGTTATACTCACATACTCTTAGAAACTTCAGAGTGGTTCCTATCCAATAGTACTAATTATGTGCATATCCTGGGCCTGAGTGGCAGGAATTTTACTTTGGGCACGCCAGACTTTCCAAAAACGTCACCTATGCAGCCGAAGTTAAGAAGTTAATAATTCAACTTTTGGATTTTGAATTTGGCGCCTTACACTTCACCGGGTAGTGTCGGGATTGGGGCACTAGCGCCCCAGTTATCCCTAAGTGGTACTAATCTCAGCTCGTTACCTGTATAAAAGACACCTGATTGAGAGGGGGTCAAATACTTATTTCCCTCATTAAAATGCAAATCAATTTATAAAATATTTCACATGCGTTTTTCTGGATCTTTTTGTTGTTATTCTGTCTCTCACTGTTCAAATAAACCTACCATTCAAATTATAGACTGATCATTTCTTTGTGAGTGGGCAAACGTACAAAATGAGCAGGGGATCAAATACCTTTTTCCCTCACTGTATGTGCAGTTGCAAACCGTAGCTTTTATTTGGCGGTTTTGGAGCAGTGGCTTCTTCCTTGCTGAGCAGCATTTCAGGTTATATCCACTTGTTTTACTGTGGATATAAATACTTTTGTACATGTTTCCTCCAGCATCTTCACAAGGTCCTTTGCTGTTGTTCTGGGATTGATTTGCACATCTCTAGAAGACAGAACGCATCTCCTTCCTGAGCGGTATGACGGCTGTGTGGTCCCATGGTGTTTATACTTGCGTACTATTGTTTGTACAGATGAACGTGGTACCTTCAGGCGTTTGGAAATTGCTCCCAAGGATGAATCAGACGTGTTGAGGTCTACAATTATTCTTCTGAGGTCTTGGCTGATTTATTTTGATTTTCCCATGATGTCAGGCAGAGAGGCACTGAGTTTGAAGGTAGGCCTTGAAATACATCCACAGGAACACCTCCAATTGACTCAAATGTCAATTAGCCTATCAGAAGCTTCTAAAGCCATGACATCATTTTCTGGAATTTTCCAAGCTGTTTAAAGGCACAGTCAACTTAGTGTACGTAAACTTCTGACCCACTGAAATTGTGATACAGTGAATTATAAGTGAAATAATCTGTCTGTAAACAATTGTTGGAAAAATTACTTCCGGCCTCCCCTATAGGCTAACTAGAGAAGGAAATTTTGCTACAATGACTAAATAGAACTACATGTATCTTCTGAGCAATGAAGACGATCATGTTTTGGGGAACATTTGACTATTTCACAGTCACACTTGCCTTCTTTACTTATCCTCTAGGGGATCATTGCACGACTTGACCGTTTTGGAGAGCCTGGCGTGCCCAAAGTAAAATGCCTCCCATTCAGGCCCAGAAAATAGGATATGCACATATTTGGTACCATTGGATAGGAAACACTCTGAATTTTGTAAAACTGTTAACCATTTGTCTGTGAGTAAAACAGAACGGATATGGCAGGCAAAACCCAGAGGAATTTCTGTCCTGGAGAAAGTGGTTTTCACAGAGTGCCTCATTTGGAACCCCTCCCTCATGAAAATGCCCATATAAGGGCATATGAATGCAGTACCTATCGCTTCCTCTGGATGTCCACAGTCTCGAGAAAGNAGCAGAAGTTCTTCAACAGGTAATTGATTTGTTTTTGCTGTGAAATGTGTTATGTGTGTGCCATGCTGGCTAATGAATTCATGGCTATGAGAAAAGTATGTGAGGTGCTACCCTCAAACAATCAAATGTTGTGCTTTCGCCGTAAAGCCTTTTTGAAATCTGACAACGCTGTGATATTGCCAAGAAACAGAGCTTTTGATGAGTATGGAACACTTGTATATTGGTGGATGTTTAATAATTCAACTTTTGGATTTTGAATTTGGCGCCTCACATTTCACCTGGTAGTGTCGGGAGTGGGGCGCTAGCGCCCCAGTGATCCCTGAGAGGTTATCCAACTTAACCCTTTTTGCTCTGTCGTGCCGACCCAAACTGTACTGTGCTGGCTCTGATATTTTCATGTCACATTGTCATTTCCAGTATGGTTAACTACTCGGGCCACTCCCGACACTACCTGGTGAAATGTAAGGCGCCAAATTCAAAATCCAAAAGTTGAATTAATAAACATTCATCAATATACAAGTGTTGTCAGATTTCAAAAAGGCTTTACGGCGAAAGCACAACATTTGATTGTTTGAGGATAGCACCTCATATATTTTGCACATTAGCATAAATTCATATCCAGCACGGGTCACACAAAACCCATATAAGAGCTAAAAAATATCACTTACCTTTCGAAGAACTTCTGCTGAGGGCTTCCCAAGTGTCCAACAAAGACATCCAATGGTTCTTTTGTTAGAAAAAGTCATTTATTATATCCATAAATCTCCATTTGGTTGGCGCATTATGATCAGAAAATCCACCGTTGAGTCGCCCATTGAACCGTGACGAGAACACGTTCAAATTATACCTATAAACTTTCTACAAACAAATCAAACAGAATGTATCCTTAGGTATCCTTTTATGTATATTTACTATAATATTTCAACCGGACGATAACGTGAACAATAGGAAAGGAAAATAAAGTGGGGCGCGCTCATAATCTCGCGCCCGTCAAACGTTGTTGACAAAAGTGGTCCCTTCACTACTTCCTCTTTCTATCCGTTCTGCTTAATGCTAGAGCTTCCAGACACTGTATAAAGACTGTTGACATCTAGTGGAAGCCATAGGTACTGCAGTCTCAGTCCTAGTTAGAAATGAATAGGCAGCCTGGAGAAGGTCATGTACAAAAAAAATATGCAAATCCGGATGGATTTTCTTCGGGTTTTCGCCTGCTATATCAGTTATGTTATACTCACATACATTATTTTTAACACTTTTAGAAATTTCAGAGTGTTTCCTATCCAATAGTACTAATTATGTGCATATCCTATTTTCTGGGCCTGAGTGGCAGGCATTTTACTTTGGGCACGCCAGACTCTCCAAAACCGTCACCTCTGCTGCCGCTCCCTAAGAAGTTAAATCAACTATGCTGAATGCGTAACCAGGCCAGTGCAGTACAGCTCAGCTTGGCTTGGCTCAGTGGTGTAAAAAGGGTTATTTTTGGGACCGTGAGGAGTTAATTGTGTCAAACCACAAGCCATAATCATATGGCTTGTGGTCAGTCACTTTACAGTTAGCGGGGAGCTGTTGGCCACAGTGGCATTCATTCGCCAGCCAGTGCTGCTTTCACACTTTTGCTGTCACATTAGGAGCAGAGTTGAGCAGAATAGAGGTCCTCAGGGCTGGGCCCTGGGGCTGCATGCCCTCACAAGAATGATGCTTATTGGCTCATTCACAAGGCCTGATGATGATGCTGCCTGAATTCCAAACCTCGGGAAAAGTACACAGCACAGTTGATTATGGGGCTGGCTGGCTGGTGGACACAGCTGCAGCATGAAGGAGTTCATTAAAGCTGTCTGCTCCCTCTCAACAATGACCAGGGGATGACAGAGGCAGCAGTTTTGCATCTTTGTTCAGCATGATTGACAGTCTTCATTTGTTTGGTCAGAGAGGGAAGAGTCAATTTCAATGAAGTAGTTTATGTATGAAACAAGTATCGTTAAACAGAATAGTGAGAACACAGCATCATGTTTACTTGTATTTTCATTTGTTTTACAATAATCTTATAAAACATCATAGATTTTTTGGAAAAAATGTGTCACGATTTTGTTTGAAATTTAATCATCCTAAATTATCCTAAATTCAATGTAAAGATTTAGGCCTAGATTCGATCAGATCAACGGTTAACCGACAATTGCAGACAGCCGCATAGCGGATGTTTTGGCGGTGTTGGAGGTGGAACTGCGTTGGAGCAGTCAAATCGGTGAGTAGCTGCTCTTGCAATCATTGTCAAGAATACCACACCCTCCACACTCGCGTTAGAAGTTCAGAAAGAGATATAGACAATATTAAAGTAATTAAGCTCAAATTAAGAAAAATAATTAGGATTTTTATCATCCTAATCGAGGTGTAGGTTACATCTTACATTCCAGTGTTCTGACTTGTAAACAAGGTTACATGGGATTTTTCTTAATGCAACTTCACATCTCTAACACAGTTCCACCTAAAACACCGCCAAAACAGCTATGCGGATGTCAGATAAAGCGGATTCGATTGAATAGAGCCCTTAATGTTTTCACCCCCTCCATCACCTTCTTGTTTCATTGAACACTTCTTACTCTCCAAATACGTCTTTGGAGGGGGGTTGAGGTCACCTCGGCGAAGAACTAGCTTTCAAAACCATTTCTCTAGGCCCACTCGGGCCTGAACAAAGCCTGCTGTCAACTGGTCAAGGTTTCACTTCCTAATTAACTTCTCCTGGCTGGCTGGGGCACAATGGACAGGCCATGGCCTAACGTGGGCCACTCTATACCCCTTAGGCATTTTTCTCCTAACCATAGGGGCCTGGAACATGGAGCATCCCTGAGGACATTCCAGAGGAGGCATGGTTAAACCGCGTTCAGGCGGATCTGATAAGGTTTGTTTGTTTACACTGAGCTCTGAAATCCACAATCATTGGATAACACAGAGAAGGATTAATGATCTTGGCCAAAATTTGGGCTTATGTGTGAGTGTGTGTGAGTGTGTGTGTGTGTGTGTGTGCATGTGTGTGTGTGTGCTTGCGTGTGCCTGTATGAAAATACATTGTTCAGTTCCAACATATAACAATGCAGCATTTTTTGTTGCAACGGAACTTCAACGGAATATATATTGTTTTCATGTTTTCCGAGAAATCGGATTTGTCTGAGATCACATTACTCACTCCATTTTTATGTTTTTAATGCTAAACTTATTCCTCGAGCCACATTGACTCTGTACCGGTACCCCCTGTATATAGCCTCGCAAATGTTATTTTACTGCTGCTCTTTAATTATTTGTTACTTTTATTTCGTATTTTTTTTAAACTGCATTGTTGGTTAAGGGCTTGTAAGTAAGCATTTCACTGTAAGGTCTACATCTGCTGTATTCGGCGCATGTGACAAATACAATTTGATTTATGCTGAGTAAGACTGTTTAGGCTGTTTATTATTCTGGTTCATTTGGGGGTTGTAAAAAGTTCATGTTAAACCCCATTGATTTTCTTTCTTTTTATTTTTCTTTCCTTGCGTCTGTATCATTCAGGCTAAGAGCAAAAAGAAAGGGAGAGTGAAAGAAAAAGAAACAAAATGGAGGAAAGGAAAGGCGGGGAGCGAGTGCGCCTGGCCTTATTGAGTCGAGTGCTGAGTGATTTTCGATGAACATATTTTCTTTAAAAAAAAAATTATTATGAGAATATCCATGAACAATTATGTTTGTTGAAAGAGAAAAGGAAGAGCTATATTTTACACATTTTTATGTGTTCCTAAGTTAAGCCATGTGGTAACTAGTTTCTTAATTACCCATATGACGATGGTTGTGGATAGTTGTTACATGGACTGTGGGGTTGATTGTCACTATCAACTCCATTATAATAAATCCCAAGCTCTATTGTGCTTGTGCTATAAAGAGCTCCCTTCGTTGCCTCTCCCTCACATACATATTATTTCTGTCACACAACCTCACACGCATACACACACACACACAATTGTACTCAAAATGTCATATGATATTGTAACGGCATAAAAATGCTGAATGTTATTAGGAATATTGTTCGATCATAGAAAGGCTTGGCTATTTCTTAGGCTCTGTGTACGATATTGCTTCACTTCCTGTTACATAATGAATAAGCTACTAGCAAACAACCAATCGCATACTCAGTGCTTGACTTGGGCAGGAGTACCTCAAATGTTCTACTGCTTGAGCTCCTGTTCCTCTTATAGAATATTAGATCAAAGGTATTGTGGAGCTCCTGCACCTAAATGTTAACAGTATCAGCACGCAACATGAGTACCGGCACCTATTTTAGTCATGCACTGCCCATACTGTGTGACACCCAATCCCACGATATGGCTGGTTGTCACAAGTGGACAGTGTGTTTGATGGCTTATAACTCCGCTTTGGAATACAAGGGTCCCCATTTCAAGAGTCTTGTACACATTAGAGTAAAAAGTGTGACAATCAACCCCGGTCTCCCCTATAGGCTAACTAGAGAAGGAAATGTAGCTACAATGACGATATAGAACTATCTTTTGCGCAATGAAGATGATCATATTTTAGGAAACATTTCACTATTTCACAGTCACACTTGCCTTCTTTACTAATCCAACTTAACCTTTTTCCCTCTGTCGTGACGACCTGAACTGTACTGTGCTGGCTCTGATATTTTCATGTCACATTGTCATTTCCAGTATAGTTAAAGCAGCTATGCTGAATGCGTAACCAGGCCAGCGCAGTACAGCTCAGCTCGGCTTGGCTCAGTGGGGTAAAAAGGGTACTTTTTGGGACCATGAGGACTTAATTGTGCCAAACCACTTGTGAACACTCCAGACTTGTAAATGAGGCCATAATCATATGGCTTGTGGTCAGTCACTTCACAGCTAGCGGGGAGCTGTTGGCCACAGTGCCATTCATTTGCCAGCCAGTGCTGCTTTCACACTTGTGCCGTCACATTAGGAGCAGAGTTGAGCAGAATAGAGGTCCTCAGGGCTGGGCCCTGGGGCTGCATGCCCTCACAAGAATAATGCTTATTGGCTCATTCACAAGGTCTGATGATGATGCTGCCTGAAATCCAAACCTCAGGAAAAGTACTCAACACAGTTGATTATGGGGCTGGCTGGTGGACACAGCTGCAGCATGTAGGAGTTCATTAAAGCTGTCTGCTCCCTCTCACCATTGACCAGGGGATGACAGAGGCTGAGGTTTTGCATCTTTGTTCAGCATGATTGTGTCACACCCTGATCTGTTTCACCTGTCTTTGTTATTGTCTCCACCCCCCTCCAGGTGTCGCCCATCTTCCCCATTATCCCCTGTGTATTTATACCTGTGTTCTCTGTTTGTCTGTTGCCAGTTCGTCTTGTTTGTGAAGCTTTCCAGCGTTTGTCCTGTCAGCTCCTGTCTTTTCCCAGCCTCTCTCTTTCTCGCCCTCCTGGTTTTTGACCCTTGCCTGTCCTGACCCTGAACCCACCCACCTGACCACTCTGCCTGCCCCTGACCTTGAGCCTGCCGTCTTGTACCTTTGCCCCAAATGGATTTCCGACCTCTGCCTGACCTGAGCCTACCTGCCGTCCTGTACCTCTGTTGCTGTAATAAACATTGTTATTTCGACACGGTCTGCATCTGGGTCTTACCTTATCCTGGTAGATTGACAAAGTCTTGATTTGTTTTGTCAGAGATAAGAGCTAATAACAGTGAAGTAGTTTATATATGCAAGAATTCCGTAAAGCAGAATAGGGAGAACATAATGTCTATTTGTATTTTCATTTGTTTTACAATAATCTTATTAACCATCTTATAGATTTTTTGTAACAAATCTGTCATGATTTTGGTTGAAATTGAATTATCCTAAATTCAATGTAAAGACTCAGATCAAGTGTTAACTGGTGACTGCAGACAGCCGCATAGCGGATGTTTTGGCGGTGTTGGAGGAGGAACTGCGTTGGAGCCTTCAAATTGGTGAGCAGCAGCTCTTGAGATCATTATCAAGAAGACCACACCCTCCCCACTCGCGTTAGTTCAGAAAGAGAAAGTGTAGACTATATAGCTCAAATTGAAAAATTATTCAATGAAACAATTAGGATTTTTATCATCCTAATCGAGGTGTAGATGACATCTTACATTCCAGGGTTCGGACTTGTAAACAAGGCTACATGGGATTTCTCTTAATGCGACTCTGTGTAGCCAATGGCAATGTCCGCTTTAGGTAAAGTATAATGCCATGAGCCGCTTGTGGATTTGACAGCTCTAACACAGTTCCACCTAAAACACCGCCAAAACAACCTCTATGCGGATGTCAGATAAAGCGGATTCGATTGAATAGAGCCCTTAATGTTTTCACCCCCACCATCACCTTCTTGTTTCATTGAACACTTCTTATTCTCCAAATACGTCTTTGAAGGGGGGTTGAGGTCACCTCGGTGAAGAAAGTGAACTAGCTTTCAAAACCATTTCTCTAGGCCCACTCGGTCCTGAACAAAGCTTGCTGTCAACTGGTCAAGGTTTAACTTCCTAATTAACTTCTCCTGGCTGGCTGGGGCACAATGGACAGGCAGTGGTCTAACACTGGCTGGGGTACACCCAACCTTCTATTAACCATAGGGGCCTGGAACATGGAGCATCCCTGAGTACGTTCCAGAGGAGGCATGGTTAAGGCAGTTCCAACATACAACAATGCAGCCTTTTTTATTGCAATGGAACTTCAATGGACTATATATTTTTCATGTTTTCCGAGAAATCGGATTTGTCTGAGGTCACATTCTTCACTCCATGCTGAGCTTATTCTTCTATTTATGCAGAATAAGACTGTTAAGGCTGTATATTATCCTGGTTTATTTGGGGGTTGTGAAAGTTTTACCCCATTGATTTTCTTTCTTTTTCTTTTTCTTTCCTTGTGTCTGTATCATTTAGGCTAAGAGCAAAAAGAAAGGGAGAGAGTGAAAGAAAAAGAAACGAAATGGAGGAAAGGA
>QNTS01000498.1:171818-187371 GCA_003317085.1 Hucho hucho | reverse complement strand
TGGTGGGGGGTGGGGTGGGGGGGGGGGGGTTCCACATGGTAGCCTTGATTAAGGGAGATGGGGTGGGAGTGAAAAAGGAAGCCCGTTGTTGGACTAAGCATTTCATTGGTGTTTACTAACAATCGCGGGAGCAGATACCTGTCAAACAGAGCTATGAGGGAAGCAGTGGGTCGTAAGGGAGGGAGCTATGGGGGCAGCCAGGCTGAGAGAGACTGAGTTGTAACAAGGAGTGTAAGTTTACTGTTCAGGTAAACGATTAGCCCAAGTGATAACAGTATTCTCCCCTCTATCCTCCTCTCCTTCTTGCCTTCTCTCCTCCTCTACTTCTATCCTCCTCTCCTCTCCCCCTCTCTCTCTTCTCCCTCCATCCAGGGTGCTTTAGAGGGAGAGTAATGGAGTAATGGAGTAGAAGTACTATAACTAAGCCACTGTTTTCCCAATTCGGGACGCACTTACTCTACAATCTACTAAGCCAGTCATGACTTCGGGAGTGAGCTACTGTGCTAAGGTGGATTTTAAAGCCATGTTTAAAAACCTACTGTACTGCAGTGCACAGTGCCGATAAATAGTGAGTCTAGTCCACTAGTATCGAATGTCGAATACGACAGTATAGAAACAGCACTGTTGGTCAAGTATAACGTCTTTAGCAAGTCTGCTGTGACCTGGTAAGCCTGGTTATGTGTCCATCTTCTATGTGTGACCTCTCTGTCTATCAGAAGTTGAGCACCCCCCTACTCCGTTCTCTCTCCACCCCTCCACAGGCCACCATGGGTCCCATGGGAGCTGGCCTGTCACACATGATCTGGACTGTCTGTTAGCAGAGGTGCGAGAGCCTCCCCCTCTTTCCAGTGCAGCACACCGGATCTGATTGCACCCCAGCTTGCCCTTTTGTTTAGAGAGATTCCTTCTCAGGTCAGCCTCGGTAACCCTCCACTACCCCTCACACACATCGCCTCACTCCTCCCCTGGCCTGCTGCTCGAGACAGGACACTTAGCCTTGTCACACATGACCTCTGTCACCTGGTCATCACCTGGCCACACAACCCCCTCTCGCTCTCTCTCACTCTCTCTTTCTCTCCATCTCTCTCCTCTCTGACCTAGCCATCTCCTTTGTTGTTTATCCACTCTCTTTTGTTTGTACTTTGTCCCTCTGCTCTTTCTCATCCTCTTGACTCTGTGTGTGGAAGACAGATGGATGGGACATTTTACTATTTAGTTGTGACTGTAATGTGACTTTTTACTCCGATTTACACACTCCCAGCCTTCTCTCACACATGGTCAAATGAGAAATGTTAATGGTATGTGAACAGTAAATGCATATGTACTACATATGCATAACATTCTCCATTACCCCCTCCTGAATCAACCGTAACATTAACAGATGATGTGTTCATTTTGATTAATATGATATATTATTCAGAGTCGGTGAGTTTAGGTAAAAGGAGCAGTAAGCTTCATTTAGAGAGCAAATGCAGCATTCTCACAGTGGGGGTTAGGATAATATATATTGCCATAAAACATGTTTTATGTTTAAAATCAGTAAATGCAGTAAATAGGCAGATCCTTCAACGCAAAAAAAGGGACATTCTAGAATTGTCCTGCATTCCTGATCCTTCATTTCTCACCACAGAACTTCAAAGGAGGTAAATCGCAGAGTTGAACTTATCAAGGGGAAAAGCTTTCACTTCTCTTCTTCTCTAATGTTTTTGGCCTTTTTGGAGAAAATCCAGAAATGGCTGTGTTTTGCGGTCCTCTTTACAGTGTGACGAGACAGAATCAGTGATGAGAATTAACACTCTTTGCTTACAGCAGACAGTGATTACGTGTTCCTCTAGTTGTTTGTCTGAAGTTTTCAGCGGGATGATTTGAGTCTGACACACTGTTGTCTTTCCACATTAAAGAAAACACAGATGGCCTTAAAAGATGCCTCTCTCATGCCCACACACACAATTGTATTAGCCCAATGTGGATCTTACCACAGGAGTCTTGTTGGTAATGATGTCACTCAACAAATCATTTTAATTCATTCATAAAAATTATTTGTTGAGTGACATCATTGAGTGACTTCAATCCATTAATTAATTAAATGACATTTTCATAACAATTGCAACCGACAAAACATTAGACCTGGTACATTGGCAACGTTAGCTGGACAAGAGGTTTTCAGTTTGCATGGACACTGAGTCTTTCTTAGTCAATGCAAAAGCTCCTTGGAAATGTTTTTACTTTATACATTATCCCACTTTAACCAAACTGATTAGTGATCAAATTTGATTGGTCACATACACATGTTTAGCAGATGTTATTGCGGGTGTAGCGAAATGCTTGCGTTTCTAGCTCCAACAGTGCAGTAATATCTAACAAGTAATATCTAATAATGTTTACGTATTTTGCATTACTCATATGTATATACTATATTCTATTATATTCTACTGTATCTTAGTCCATGCCGCTCTGACATTGCTTGTCCATATATTTATATATTCTTAATTCCATTCCTTTACTTAGATTTGTGTGTATTGTGTGTATTGTTGTGAAATTGCTGAAGTGACTAGTGTTCCATTTATTAAAGTGGCCAGTGATTTCAAGTCTACGTACAGTATATAGGCAGCAGCCTCTAATGTGATCAGTCTGATGCCTTGAGATAGAAGCTGTTTTTCAGTCTCTCAGTCCCAGCTTGATGCACCTGTACTGACCTCGCCTTCTTGATGATAATGGGATGAACAGGCAGTGGCTCGGGGGGTTGTTGTCCTTGATGATCTGGCCTTCCTGTGACACTGGATGCTGTAGGTGTCCTGGAGGGCAGGTAGTTTGCCCCTGGTGATGCGTTGTGCAGACCACACTACCCTCTGGAGGGCCCGGCGGCTGCGGACGGTGCAGTTGCCGTACCAGGAGGTGATACAGCCCAACAGAATGCTCTCTATTTTGCACCTGTAAAAGTTTGTGCGGGTTTTAGGTGCCAAGCCAAATTTCTCCAGCCTCCTGAGGTTGAAGAGGTGCTGTTGCGCCTTCTTCACCACACTGTCTGTGTGGGTGGACCATTTCAGTTTGTCAGTGAACTTGAAGATTTCCACCTTCTCCACTGCGGTCCCGTCGATGTGGATAGGGGGGTGCTCCCTCTGCTGTTTCCTGAAGTCCACGATCATCTCCTTTGTTTTGTTGACATTGAGTGAGAGGTTATTTTCCTGGCACCACACTCCCATAGCCCTCACCTCCTCCCTGTAGGCTGTCTCGTCACTGTTGGTAATCAAGCCTACTACTGTTACTGTATGTCGTCTGCAAACTTGATGATTGAGTTGGAGGCATGTGTACCCACGCAGTCATGGGTGAACAGGGAGTGCAGGAGGGAGCTGAGCATGCACCCTTGTGAGGTCCCAGTGTTGAGGATCAGTGAAGTGGAGGTGTTGTTTCCTACTTTCACCACCTGGGGGCGACCCGTCAGGAAGTCCGGGACCCAGTTGCACAAGGTGGGGTTCAGACCCAGGAACTTGACCTTAATGATGAGTTTGAAGGGGACTATGGTGTTGAATGCTAAGCTATAGGCAATGAACAGCATTCTTCCATAGGTATTCCTCTTGTCCAGATGGGATAGGGCAGTGTGCAGTGCGATTGCGATTGCATCGTCTGTGGATCTATTGGGGCAGTAAGCAAATTGAAGTGGGTCTAGGGTGTCAGGTAAGGTAGAGATGATATGATCCTTGACTAATCTCTCAAAGCACTTCATGATGACAGAAGTGAGTGCTACGGGGCGATAGTCATTTAGATCAGTTACCTTTGATTTCTTGGGTAGAGGAACAATGGTGGCCATCTTGAAGACTGGGATAGGGAGAGATTGAATATGTCCGTGAACACACCAGCCAGCTGGCCTGCGCATGTTCTGAGGACGCGGCTAGGGATGCCTTCTGGGCTGGCAGCTTTGCGAGGGTGCTCACGCTTAAATATCTTACTCAAATTGGCTACAGAGAAAGAGAGCCCACAGTCCTTGGTAGAGTGGCACTGTGTTATCCTCTAAGCGGGCGAAGAAGGTGTTTAGCTTGTCCGGAAGCAAGACGTCGGTGTCCGTGACATGGCTAGTTTTCCTTTTGTACTTCGTGATTGTCTGTAGACCCTGCCACATACGTCTCGTGTCTGAGCTGTTGAATTGTGACCCCACTTTGTCTCTATACTGACGTTTTGCCTGTTTGATTGCCTTACAGAGGGAATAACTGCACTGTTTGTATTCTGCCATATAGGTAGGTTTTAATAGTCACAGTGGGTAATATCTCCTATACACTTCCTGATAAACTCAGTCACCATATCAGTATATTCGTCAATGTTATTCTCGAAGGCTACCCGGAACATATTCCAGTCCAAGTGATCAAAACAATTTTGAAGCGTTGATTCCGATTGGTCAGACCAGCGTTGAATGTCCTTAGCATGGGTACTTCCTGTTTGAGTTTCTGCCTATAGGAAGGGAGGAGCAAAAAAAATTTAGTCATGATCAGATTTGCCGAAGGGAGGACAGGGGAGGGCCTTGTAGTCATCCCAGAAGTTTGAGTAGCAGTGGTCGAGTGTTTTAGCAGAGCGAGTACTGCAGTCAATATGTTGATAGAACTTTGACAGCATTTTCCTCAAATTTGCTCCAGTTTGCATAAAGTCCAGTGAAGTTCTTTAAAGGGCCGTCGTGGTATTGGCTTGAGGGGGAATATACACTGCTGTGAATGTAACCGAAATGAACTGAGAACCCAACTGGCTGTACGGACTCAGACAGTATATCCCGAGAGAGCCATGTTTCCGCGAAAGTATGTAAAAGTATGTTACAATCCCTGATGTCTCTCTGGAAGGAAATCCTAGCCCTTAGCTCGCCAACTTTATTATCCAGAGACTGAACACTAGCGAGTAATATACTCCTAGTACCTCTTCTCCGACGGCGATGTTTTGGGTCAGCCTCTGGAATCAGTTCAATTGCCCTGGGGGTTACGAACAAAGGATCCGATTCAGGAAAGTCATATTCCTGGTCGTAATGCTGGTAATGCTGGTAAATTACGCCGCTCTGATATCCAAAGGTTATTCCCGGCTGTATGTAATAACACCAAAAATTCTGTCCTAATAATGTAAGACATAACACATAAAAAATACTGCAGAGTTGCCTAGGGGCTAGAAGCTCGGCTGCCCTCTCTATTGGCGCCATTTCATCTAAGATGCACTCAGAGACAGTGAGGTGGAGATCAGTCCACTGCGTTACGTGCAGTTAAAAGTGATCAGTAATAGCTTTTAGAGTGTATGAATCTTCTTTTCATTCCTTCCCTGGTGGTGGGGCCATGACCCCGTGTTCAGGAAGAGGGAGGGGGGCTTCTGTGTGTGTGTTTTGTGTGTGTGTGTGTGTGTGTGTGTATATATGTGTGTGTGCGTGAGTGTGTGTGTTTATGCATTACTGTGTGTGTGTGCGTGCGCCTTCCTGTGTGTGCCTGTATGTGAATGTGTGAATGGGGGAGAAACGGAACAGTGGAAAGTTGACGATTAGTGCTTCTGACTTGCTAACTGATTTGCCCCCGTGTTCACCTTTAATCTCTGATATAACTGACCAGTGAAAGGGTCACAGAGTGGTACTGCAGGATTTAACCCAAACTACTCAATGGTTTGTTTAAATGTCATAGAAAATTGTGTCACTCAATCGCAAATGCATGTGAGGAGTTTCCTCCTGCTCCAAGTACCTTTAGGTTTTTGAAAGATAAGAGAGGAAGAGAAAGAATCCATGTTGACGTTTTTACATTACTCATTACTCTACATTCTGTTCAGAGCAATCTGTAGTTCAAACGTGAAATAACAGCAAAATATCCCAATCCCAATATAAACTTTCTTAAAAAATTATATTTAAGAGTTAATAAGCAATGGAAGGGTGATCATGTTGTCATGATAGCTATTGTAGTTGGGGTGGTTATGATAAATAAGCCAGTTGTACTTAAATAAGGCAGTTGTAGTATTAAGGCAGTTGTAAATAAGGCAGTTGTAGTATTATTAGTGATGGTAGTATGTCAAAGTGTTGGTGGCAGTTGCCTTTAAGGTCAATGTTAAGGTGTGACCTGTGAACTAGATGGAGGGGGCGGGGAGTGTAAAAGGAGGCAACAGGGAAATTCTAAAGTGGCCTCACAGCTTCCCTCCACAACCCCCTGCTCTTGTTCCTGAGGACCACGATTCCTCAGATGTGGAAAAGATTTTCTACTACAATAGAAAAAAGAGCCAATTAAAAAAGTAGCCAAAGGCCTCATTATCTCATGTTTCCTCCTGCAAGGTATGATCAACACTGGCCTAAGGGTTGCCGTGGCAACTCTGTGGTAACTCCTAATCTGTCTGACTCTGATGTTGGTCGGTCAAAACTGAGGCTGGTTGGTTGGTCACTGAAAGTGATGAAAAAGGATGGTGAATTGAAAAGCAGCCCATGCAGCAATAGCAACTTGGACATTACACCACTAAACCGATCGAAACCATACATGACAAGGCAAGATTAGATTTCAACTGGCTGAAACAAATTCAAACCTAATTTATCCTTGCCTTCCCTGACTACTAAAACATTTTTCTTTGTTTTCTGTCTCGATAAAGAAGGACTGGTGTACTGGAAGCCAGAAACAGAAATGACTAATTCAACAATATCCCCTTGCCTTTCATGTTCTGCAGTTTCTTCCGATTGGATCGTCCTCAAAGATTAAAAGGGCATTTTGTTCTGCCTCGAATTACAGTAAGACGCCGTTGGGATGGCAACGTTAGACTTCTGTTGACAGTGGTCAGAGCTGTCTGCGTTGGCCTCACAAGACGTTTGAGTGGAGCAACAGCTTCTTCTAGTTAGATCATGTGGTGGGCCAGAATTTCTCCAGGATTAATAATTTTGTCAGAGACAGAGTGAACGCCAGCGTTATTCTCCAGGCGGTTGTAAATTACATGCTCAAATATGAATTGGAAAAAAAGACATAATTCATTATTTCACAATGGAACTGAGAGTATATTTTAACAGCTGCTTTAGAGGGTTCTGGGCTGGAATATTGATTGTTATGTCAGGATAATGGGGAAGTTGAATGTAATGTAAGTTTAATGTAAGTTTGAATGCACGGTTAGATACAGTCTCCATATATGGCTCCGGATATACTCACCATTGAATTAACAGTTCCAAAGGTTTCCGTGTGGATTGTTATGATCTGTTGATGGATTTTCAAGATTGTGGAATGTCCATGTACAACCAAAAGCCGATCAAAAGTTTAACAGTAGATGCTTATGTTCAGCCAAACATCTTAAGGTACAGATGTAGATCTGTCGGGATAAGATAACGTTTAACAGAAATATTCCTGTTTAAACAACAAGTGCCATTAGGGAGCTGCTTCAGAAGTGCCACCTCTCCAAGAGCTGCTAATGGTCCACGCTGAACTTTCATGTTGAGTAATGCTGCTTATATTAGGCCTCAGCCTCCTACATTAGTGTCCTTCAAATGTCTACACCCTGAAGTTCAATTTGAGCATTTCTAAATAGTTCACAGCCCTCCTAGGTAGTATCTATTGTCAGGAACCTTGGACCAATGGAAGGGGGGTGATGTTAAGTAGTGTAGGAATCAGTGAAGTGCTACATTAAAGAATGGAAAGTATGTGGCCATCGACCACACCTCTCTCTCTCTCTCTCTCTCTCTCTCTCTCTCCTGTAGCATACCATATATGCCCATTGCAGGGTTGGATTCTGAGTCTCTCTATTGGAAAGAACAAACACTTCCCCCAACAGGTTTGAAGCTGCCACTGCAGCCTTCACTGAGGTGAATAAGCCTGTTTGAGGGGATCAGTTTGAGCACGGCAAGGTGCAGAATCTCCAATATTGATCACATAATAGAGTAGTTATTCGGGATGCAAAGTTATTAGTAAAGTTATTAGTCGACCAGTGGTTCTGCGCAGTCCGACTGCAATGAACAGTTTCAAAACCGGCACTTTCTTTACAGTGCTTTGGTTGTCTCATGCACACTCCCAGATTTCCACCATTCCCGTCATGTCTGATAGTCTGAAGAATCCCTGTCCACTCCTCTCCCTACACGCTTATCTCACATGCCAGCTAACTGGGGTTAATCCACGTTAAGAATGACCACAGGCCCTTCTGTTTCTCTAGTAAGCCCCACAGGCAGGTCCCGACTCATCACTCTCTCTCTCTCTCTCTCTCCCTCCCTCCCTCCCTCTCTCTATTCCTGCTTTCAACACTTCCCCTCATCTTGTAATTCACTGCCAATGCACAACATTGTGTCATAATATTAAGTTAGCCTACGTGAAAATAACCGATCATTATCTGTCCTCTTTCAATTTCTGGCAGTTCAGCTGTCCTCGTGTTTTGCAGACAAAGCAATCTGCTTTCCCAGCGTCCCTCTAGGATTGCGGCTCTAACACAGGAGTCAGTCCGTCTTAAATGGCCACCTTCCCAGAGTTTCTGATCACCAGATATGAGCGTGCATGTCATCGGCTCTAGCTTTCTAAATGGTTTACATGCAATTCAGGAACTGAGTCAAGCTGACTCATCTGCATATTCAAATACATTTGTCCACATGTTCATTCACAAGCCTGCATCTAATATCTTCTACTTATGTTTTCTGCTCCCGTCCAAGTCCCTAATCTGTCAATGAAGCATGAGAGAAAGAAGTCTTTGTGGGAAGAAAGTTGTTTAGCAGCACAAAGTACACACAAAAAAGAGGCCAAAACAATCAATCAAATGTATTTATAAATAACTTTTTACTTAAGCAGATGTCACAAAGTGCAATACAAAACAGGCCCAACTTCTTCTTCTTTTGTGTAAGGTTTTTCTTATTTGTGTTGTCAAATGCACCCCAGAGGAGAGGGTCAGGAGCAGGGCCAGGGAAACAAGTCAAACAAAGTGTTGAAAAGACTGATGATGCAGAGTGGGCCGAGCTGCGCAACAACACGAGCGGTATGTAAAAAATCCCATCACAGTCAATCAGGCAGCGGAGGCTAGTCAGGGAGGGGAAAGAGGGAAGAAACCCTATACCAGCCCTGAGTCCTGAGTGCTGCCTCGTGCTGGGGGAGACCCACTGGATGTCACATACATCTTGATTTTTATGAATGCTTTGATAGCTCCCCTAAAGGCACTCCCTCAACCAGGTGGAGAGTATTTATATAAGCGTGTCAAAAAAGAACAGAAATGAGGGGAACAATATTTGCTGATCCCCTCTACTCAGAGAGAAAAATCTTGCAGTTATTCTAATTGCAACTGGAAATAATTATCCGCGCAAATACTCTGGGAAGCGGATCATTTGGACGCACCCTGCTCTGATCACCAGGTGTTAAGGTTGGATGTGTGACTGACATGTGATGTCCGATGGGAGACAAGCCCACATTCCCCTTTAGATGCATCATTTGTGATTGTGTGATTGTGTGATTGTGTGATTGTGTGCGTGTGTGTGTGTGTGATAGGCCTATTGTCAATCAGGGAGCTTCTATGTAAGTATGCCGCATGAGAGATTAGTCAAACTACTTCTGGAGAACACACACATCTACGGTGACTGGCTTTGGGGAATTCTATACATTGAAGTAGATGGTGAATGGGATCATGCTACATGATGCATTTTACTCTACAGAGCCTTAGCTTTCTTATGGTGGGTTTGCAGAGTAAAATAATGTAAGACAGACAAGGTTATGAACTTATGTTTTACTTCTTAAACATAATACAATAGTCTTGTCCACCAGCCGTCTCTCTTAAGCCTGGGGACGGGGTTAAACGTAACCTAACCATAGATTGACCTAAATGCTAACTAGACTAATTACAGAGAAGATACATATTTTTTTGCTTTCTTGCATAAGAATAGGCTTGGAATGAATGATAGGCCTACAGTTAATTCAGGTTAGCAACATTTTGAGAGTTGAATACATTTGCTAATGTACTGTTAACAACTAAAATAGTTCTGCCCCACTTTGAGAAGCTGAATGAAGTGGAGACTAAATCTGTCACGTCCAGGCCTGAGAAGACAGGCTGGAGTGTTTAGTTTTGTTTTTGGTGTAGGGTTTTTCTGTTCTAGGTTATATATTTCTATGTTGGGGTAATGGTTCCCAATTAGAGGCAGCTGAGTGTCGTTGTCTCTAATTGGGAACCATATATATGTTTGTAGTTTTCACTTGGGGTTGGTGGGTTATTGTTTGTACATAGCTTGTGTTCAACTTCACGATCTTCGTTTTCATTTTGTTATTTTTGCCCAGTTACGTTCGTAATAAATATGTATACTGGAAGCATCGCTGCGTCTTGGTCCGTCTCTCACGGAGATCGTGACAGAATAACCCACCACAAAAGGACCAAGCAGCGATGTTTAAAGGAGTCCTGGACTTGGGAGGAGATATTGGCTGGGAAGGGGCCTTGGGGGAAGACGACGGAGCATCGTCACCCCAAGAAGAGGATGGAAGCGGCGAAGACTGAGCGAGGGAGCTATGAGGATATATATGGAGCGTGGAACCCGGAGAGGGAGAGATATGTTGGGACTCGCCTGGCGCGGAAACCCGAGAGGCAGCCCCAAAAAATGTTTTTTGGGGGGCACACGGGGAGTTTGGCCGGTTCAGGATGGACTCCTGAGCCAACTCCTCGTGCTCTCTGGAGGAAGCGTTGGGGAGAGCGTCGCACTGAGCAGACACCGTGCTATGCAGTTTTGCGCACGGTGTCTCCAGTGCGCATGCATAGGCCGGTGCGCGAAATTCCAGCGCCACTCATCTGTCGGGCTAGGGTGAGTGTGCAGCCTGGAANCCCCCCCAATGGACTTTTGGCGCGGTCGGAGTCCGCGCCTTTGGGGGGGGGTACTGTCACGTCCAGGCCTGAGAAGACAGGCTGGAGTGTTTAGTTTTGTTTTTGGTGTAGGGTTTTTCTGTTCTAGGTTATATATTTCTATGTTGGGGTAATGGTTCCCAATTAGAGGCAGCTGAGTGTCGTTGTCTCTAATTGGGAACCATATATATGTTTGTAGTTTTCACTTGGGGTTGGTGGGTTATTGTTTGTACATAGCTTGTGTTCAACTTCACGATCTTCGTTTTCATTTTGTTATTTTTGCCCAGTTACGTTCGTAATAAATATGTATACTGGAAGCATCGCTGCGTCTTGGTCCGTCCCTCACGGAGATCGTGACAAAATCTACGAAATATAAACTTTTTCTAGATTTATCCTCTGTGAAATAACTTGGGCACAAACTGCAGGATTAATAGGGTATTTTATTTTGAACAGCTCATTGGAGAGCAATGAATTCTGCCTTTAAACTATGTGCTCATTTGTGTGTGTGTGTGTGTGTGTGTTCACGTTCGTCATCTCCCTCCTTTGGTAACAACGTAATTATGCAGAGCAAGTACAAATGTGCCAAGTCAAAGCTTAATGAATCCCACCTGTAACACATTTGCACATTCAGTCTCGTCTCAGGATAAAGCCTGGCTGCTGCCAAAGCAAAGGCCAACGAATGGGGAAGTAAGTGTGTTTCAGACTAGGGCCCTGTTCAAATGCTCTTAAAATGCATCCTACCTTCCCTCCTCCTTTCCTTGAAGTAACCACTGATAGGTGAGAGCATGATAGGTGAGAGCAGGTGTCGAGATGTCAGATCAGTGATTACCCAAGGAAGGGAGGAAAGAGGGATCCGTTTTTCAATTGGGTCTATGTGTGAATTTCACATAGACAACAAGCATGGAATAGAAAGAACCTTCTGGAAGGTGAATATGTGCTTTGAGGACATTCAGCATGTGACGGAGATTTTGCTACATACATATAAGCAGGTGGAATGATTATTCATTGCTTAATCTCACTACTAACTGTATACATAACAATATCTTACACGATTAGAGGACAATTCATCTAGGGCTTTTCTAGGAGCTGAGTATATTATGTACAGTATGTAATAATGGCTGAACCTGCCTGTGATATTTAACTGCGTTCATTTAATTTACTCCGATCAACCTGGAAGGTACAGTAACATAGTGTATAAACATATGCCGTATAGCAGACACTTTTATCCAAAGTGACTTACAGTCATGCGTGCCTACATTTTACGTATGGTTGGTATCGAATTCCTGGTGTTACAAGCACCATGCTCTACCAACTGAGACATACAGGACCACATGCAGGCCGAAAGTACAGCCAGGGAAAGGTGATGTATCTGATACGCATACAGCTCTGATAATAATAATACTAGCAAGCACCATATCTTTGATAGCTGTGCATTTCCCATAATTCAGCATTTTTACTTACATTACTTACATACAATAATATACTTTTTCAAAGAGCTGTATCACTCATGCCAGTCCCACAATCCCACTTCAGATGAGGTCTTGCTCACTTGGGACTGGGACAGATAGCAGCATGGCTCCCACTGTTCCCAGTATGGTGTCCCAGTAATCTGTGAGGGGCAGGAAGGGGAGGCTAGATTGACTGGACACCAGAGATCCTTAGCCATGCTCCTCCAGGCCTTTTTGCATTCAGTCAACCTGAGCTCATAATTGTGTGACTAAACCAGTTGTTCTTTTAATTGAAGCCGTTACATTCCCCTCCCCCTTTTCACCGCCCCTCCCCCAACACACCACCCTCAAGTGTGACTCAGGTGATGATTGAAAGATGTGTATGGAACTCTGACACTCTCATAAATCTAATGTCCCTGATAAAATGTCTGATGATGGAGAAATTAAAGATTACCGGCATGTTGCATCTTCTACTATCAGCAGTATATTCACTGCTACTATATTACCTACCTTCAAACAGGCATCTCTCAGTGTTGTGCCGTTTACTCCTACCCCTTTCAGAGTATCAGAGGACGCAGTAGGACATTATATGGGGCCTTATCTGATGTGCTGTGGTTATAATAGCTCATAATATGTATTGCTTGCTCGTAAACATAAATATCTGAATCTGAAACTGCATACAGGGAAATTACCCTGTGAAATAGCAGAGGTAAAATTCCCTCTCCTGTATTTATGACTACCCTGGGCATAGCCAATGCTTTTATACCAGTTATGGTCAATTGTACACAAACGCCAGGAGAGCCAGCGAGTGCGCTTGAGGGTGTGTGTGAGTGTGTGTTTAGGGGAGGGGACATTTTCATTTCCCCCCCCAACCAAGAATTGACAAATCCATCACTTCATGTCACAAATATCTGCCGTAACAGCTTTAAAGAGGTCATTCCTCATCAAGCCTGAAACACCTTTGAAGCAGCTCTATCTGCAGAGTGGCACTTTAACATTTAATCTAAATTAATTCACAAGCCCAGCAAACTTTCCTGTACCGGGAGGGCGGAGGAGCTGAGACTGAGCAGCATAATGTACGAACGGTGGAAAACAACAGAGAAAGGTTTTCCCCAAAACTTGCGAATGGAAAAAAAGGTGCTCAGGCCAATGTTTCTTTTCACCTGAAGCAGCCATTTATCTTGGACAGAGCCCAACACTATACCACTGTGTATATTTCTAGGGTCTCTGTGGGTTTGTGTGTGCACCACAAACACTTAATGTGGTGGGGGGGATGGCAGATTTCAATCCTAATCTTGAAATTGTGAAACCGCACTATTTCCTTGCGCTCAAAATATCACAGTTTGCCTGTGTGCTTGGCATATCATTCTGCTGTTAAAGACCTCAACACAGGAGAAGTGATCAAGTCCAAACATTTTGCACGGTGTAACTATATCTCTTTCGCCATGGTTTACCTTTACAATGTTATAACTTTTTATATATATATATTTTTTAAGGGCACTGTAGTGAGTGTTTTTCAATCACTTTCAATCACATTTTTCAGATATAAGTAGTATATTTCCAAATCTCTAAGTACAAATCTCTGGACTGATCATTTGTATTTCTATTTATTATGGATCCCCATTATCTGTGGCCAATGCAGCAGCTACTCTTCCTCAGGTCCAGCAAAAATTAAGGTAGTAATATACAGTACATTATAATGAAATGTTTAAACATTAAAATACATTTTACAACAGATTTCAAAATACATTAAGTGTGTGCCCTCAGGCCACTATTCTACTACAACACACAATCCAGGTGTAAGTGTGTGTACAGTATGTATGTTATGTGTGTTTGTATGTGTGTGTTTGTACCTGTGTGTGTGAGTCTTCACCATCCTCGCTGTTCGATAAGGTCCATTTTTTAAATCTGATTTTACTGCTTGCATGAGTTACTTGATGTGGAATAGAGTTCCATGTTGCCATGGCTCTATGTAGTACTGTGCGCCTTCCATTGTCTGTTCTGGACTTGAGGACTGTGAAGAGACCTCTGGTGGCATGTCTTGTGGAGTATGCATGGGTGTCTGAGTTGTGTGCCAGTAGTTTAAAGAGACAGCCCGAGAACACTTTTAATGCCCATTGTCTGTTCTGGACTTGAGGACTGTGAAGAGACCTCTGGTGGCATGTCTTGTGGAGTATGCATGGGTGTCTGAGTTGTGTGCCAGTAGTTTAAAGAGACAGCCCGAGAACACTTTTAATGCCCACTATCTTATGTGAAGAACCTTTGATTGTGCATTCACTGGGGTTTCACAAATCGTTCACCCCTAAGTCATTCATGCAAAATCTAGGTTTTTCTAGAAATACCATTTGAACATTTTATTTAGTCACCAGTGCATTCGATAATGATAGGCTCACCATTTAGTAATTTTAACTACCATTTAATCCAACAGCAAATAATATAAGATACACATTTGAAGTGCTGAGTAAGAATAGTAGATGGTAAATATAATTTTGTAAAATTTTTTAAAATAATTTGTATCCAACAGCAGGTTGAGAGTATGTTGAGAAATTTGTTCTACAGTTTCATTATTCTTATACAGTACATACGTAGGACAAATCATCAGAAATAGGTGTATTGTAAAGCAGTTGGCTACTGTTGAATGCCATTTCTGCCCCATGCAACATTACACAAGATCACCTTTTCTACGTAACTCGTCAACTGATACAGTATTGCCTGTCTCTCTGCTTGAAATTCATCAGCTTACAGAGTATCAATTAGTGGAATATATTATTATATACAACACAGGTATTTCAGCAGTGCATGCTATAATTCCAAATGCTATAATTCCAAATGGTAGCACATAGAGTGACTCTTTCCACTTTGTCCTATTGAAGCACACTGGCTGATGGAGAATGAGGATGTAGTTGTAGTATTTACAGCCACCACATCCATAATAAATGATTTGGTTTTATCTTCCAACATAAAATTATGTCAAATTGATACAGTGAGGGAAAAAAGTATTTGATCCCCTGCTGATTTTGTACGTTTGCCCACTGACAAAGAAATTATCAGTCTATAATTTTAATGGTAGGTTTATTTGAACAGTGAGAGACAGAATAACAACCAAAAAAATCCAGAAAAACGCATGTGAAAAATTTTATAAATTGATTTGCATTTTAATGAGGGAAATAAGTATTTGACCCCTCTGCAAAACATGACTTAGTACTTGGTGGCAAAACCCTTGTTGGCAATCACAGAGGTCAGACGTTTCTTGTAGTTGGCCACCAGGTTTGCACACATCTCAGGAGGGATTTTGTCCCACTCCTCTTTGCAGATCTTCTCCAAGTCATTAAGGTTTCGAGGCTGAC
>QNTS01000498.1:140351-171747 GCA_003317085.1 Hucho hucho | reverse complement strand
CTGTTGTCACCTTCTCACCAAGCTGCTTGGTGATGGTCTTGTAGCCCATTCCAGCCTTGTGTAGGTCTACAATCTTGTCCCTGACATCCTTGGAGAGCTCTTTGGTCTTGGCCATGGTGGAGAGTTTGGAATCTGATTGATTGATTGCTTCTGTGGACAGGTGTCTTTTATACAGGTAACAAGCTGAGATTAGGAGCACTCCCTTTAAGTGTGTGCTCCTAATCTCAGCTCGTTGCCTATATAAAAGACACCTGGGAGCCAGAAATCTTTCTGATTGAGAGGGGGTCAAATACTTATTTCCCTCATTAAAATGCAATTCCATTTATAACATTTTTCACATGCGTTTTTCTGGATTTTTTTGTTGTTATTCTGTCTCTCACTGTTCAAATAAACCTACCGTTAAAATTATAGACTGATCATTTCTTTGTCAGTGGGCAAACGTACAAAATAAGCAGGGGATCAAATACTTTTTTCCCTCACTGTACCTTTATGAGGTACAACTATACAAAACTGTAGATGAACAAAAGTATGTAGACACCGGATCTTGGAACATCTCATTCCAAAATCATGGGCATTAATATGGAGTTGGTCCCCCCTTTGCTGCTGTAACAGCCTCCACTCAGAATCTGAGAATGTCATTGGATGTTGTAGCATTAAGATTTCCCTTCACTGGAACTAAGGGGCCTAGCCCGAACCATGAAAAACAGCCCCAGACCATTATTCCTCCCCCATCTAACTTTGCATTTGGCACTATACATCGGGGCAAGTAGCGTTTTCCTGGCATCCGCCAAACCCAGATTCGTCCATTGGACTGCCAGATGGTGAAGCGTGATTCATCACCCCAGAGAATGCGTTTCCACAGGTCCAGAGTCCAATGGTGGCGAACTTTACACCACTCCAGCCGACGTGGGGCATTGCGCATAGTGATCTTAGGCTTGTGTGCGGCTGCTCGGCCATGGAAACCCATTTCATGAAGCTCCCAACGAACAGTTATTGTGCTGACGTTGCTTCCAGAGGTAGTTTGGAACTCGGTAGTGAGTGTTGCAACTGAGGACAGACAATTTGTACGCACTACTCGCTTCAGCACTTGGCGGTATCATTCTGTGAGGTGGCTGAGCCATTGTTGCTCCTAGACATTTCCACTTCACAATAACAGCACTTACAGTTGACCGGGGCAGCTCTAGCAGGGCAGAAATCTGACTTAACTGACTTGTTGGAAAGGTGGCATCCTATGGCGGTGCCACGTTGAAAGTCACTGAGCTCTTCAATGAGGCCATTCTACTGCCAATATTTGTCTATGGAGATTTACATGGCTGTCAGCAACGGGTGTGGCTGAAATAGCTGAATCCACTAATGGTGTGTCCACATTCTTTTGTATATACTGTATAGTGTATAAAGGTTTCAAACTATACACGTTAACTAGGCAGTATATCGTTTTGGTTCAGCAGTTATCAGTTCTGAGCAGTTTGATTTAGTGATAGTTAATCGGATTGTTAACAAATGACAAGAAAGTCATAGCAAAAGTAAAGTGAATATTGCATTTAGAAAAGGAGATACTTATCCTAATTGAAAGAGTGATTTGGTGCAGTGAACTCAGTCAATTGCAAAGGTGCTTAGAGTTTTTAAACGAGCCATTTTGATGATCTGTTTTGATTTTTTTGCTTGTGAGTTGTGAAAAATGTACCACATACTTGTCTAAATTGCACCAGCGTGATTGAAAACATGAAAAGAGCACCAGAGCATTTAAGTTGTTCTGCATTATCCCACTACACCAATTCTGATTGACCTTGTGTGTGTGTGTTTGTGTTTGTGTGTGTGCGTGCCTGTGTGTGTGTGAACACTACCCATGCATTAGAGGCCTGATCCCCAGCATACTTTTCACTCACAGATAGACAGAGAGCGTTAGAAAGAGAGCATTAGAGTAGATGTCTGCGCCCCCGCAGAAACCTAATTAGCATATTCAAATATGTCTGTTTAAGCTAGAGATATCGCGTCCGCCAATGTCGGCCTTCCGCATCTGCGGTGGAAGGTGGCTGAGCTACAGCTCTGTTTGTCAGACCAGGAGGCAATCCCGAAAATTGGTCTTCTCAAGAAAATGCCTGTAGGGTCCGAAGGTAACCCGGTACCGGGCCGAAAAATGAATGGAAGAGAATGGGGCATTTCCATGTCAAAGGTATACAGATTTCAAATTTTTTTTTAGCTTTCTTATAGCTCTCAAATATAGGACAGGCACTTGATCCTTTTGATTTATTTTTGAACTGTTTTTCCATGTATGAATCTGGTAGTCAATGCTTTTTATGGGCTAATAGTAGTAAGGTTAAATGTTTCATCAAATCATAAAAAATAAAATTAAAATTACCTACGTACAGGGGTCCTAAAATTCGAAATAAAATAAGCTAAATAATCCTTGGTATGACCATCTAAAAACAATTCCACATTTTAGCTAAATAGAACCCAGCCCTGGGCGCATTCCACCTCACGCCTCGTTATAATAACCACTGTGTAGACTGGGATTACTGGGCATTTTCAGACAAGTTGTTACACAACAACAACAATAGAGAGAAGCTCCCTCAGGACCCCTTTCCACTCAATTACCCCCTCAAAAGCTTCCGGATAGCCTCCCTGATTGGTGCGGCCTATACTCAATCTCTGACCTGTTACTGAGGACATAGGACCATTTAGGACATAGGACCTACTGTATTTATGTATAGGGATGCAAACGGAGGGTATATTATTGTAAACATTCTAAATTTACCGGTAAACTACTCGAATGTTGGCATCTTTCAAGGATTTTATGCAATCTATCACGAGACATCTAGTGGCCCTTTTGGGTACTACCGATTATCACAGGTGTCTGTAATTATCTCTGTCTCTCTCTCTGGACGTATGACATGTAAAATATAGGAAATAATTAAATAAGATGATTTTAAAATAAAAAATAGAAGGACAAAGCTGTAAAACATTATCCTTCATATAAACCATCAATTTTGTGAATACCATTGGTGTTTAGTATGAGGGTTTCAGCATGAAATATCCTTTATATATTTACTTGAAAATAATGCCATTGTTGATTAGATGCTTTTTTCATAAATTAGGCTATTTTCTCTTGGACCTGTATGATCTATCTACTAGAAACTCATGGACAATATGGACACAGATCAACACATTTTATTCTATATATTGGTACATTTTTTAAGAGTTATTCAAGTATAAAAGTTACAGCAAGCTATGCAAGCTAAGATTTGGGGTGGCAGGTAGCCTAGTGGTTGGAGTGTTGGACTAGTAACCAAAAGATCGAATCCCTGAGCTGACAAGGTAAAAATATGTTGTTCTGCCCCTGAACAAGGCAGTTTCTAGGCTGTCATTGAAAATAACAATTTTTATTAACTGACTTTCCTAGCTAAAAAAGGTCAAATAAAAAACCCTATTTATTTATCAGGGTTGGGGTCAATTTCATTCCCAAATCAGTCAACTCAGAAAGTAAACTGAAATTGCTTTCCAATGAGGAAAATTCTGTATACTTCCTGAATTGAAAAGGAATTGACGCAAACCCTAGCATGTACAGTATGTAGTAGTGTAGCCACCTCATAAATAATTTTGTCTCACGATGAACGCCCATGGAATGCTTGCATGGTTGCCACTGATAAACTGTAAGTCCAAGCAAGGTCAAAACCTTATCAGTGTCAGACTTATCTCCAATATCTCAGACCCAGATGAACTTTAAGATAAAACTGATCTCTGTACCTCTATTGTAGATTCTATGATACCATGTTAACAATAGTACACAAAAATACACTGTAACCTATTATACCTAGTGTTTGATTATGTTTTTATTTAATTCAGGGGTATAATTTTTGTAGACTGTCTCTGGAGGATGGAACAGGGTGGGCGCCCTAAAATACCTCCCTAATTTGATGTGACCTGATTCTGAGAAATCACTTATTATGTATGTGCAGAGTGCAGGCATACTGTAGGCTAGATTCACATAATGTATGTGTGGTGTGTGGGGCGGAGGTCTACTCCCGGAGCTGTTGTGAGAATGCTGGGAGATCGTGACTCAATAAAAAGAGAGAGAGCAGAGAGTAGGAAGAGTGGAGCGCCCCAGCCCAGTGAGGCCTATTCTACTAAAGAGTGTCTGTGAGCTCTTGAGTTGTCAGTTCACATGTCACATAGAAACCTCCACTCTGCTGATGTGAGGCTGGGCTATTTCCCCCTCTATTTCCCTGTCTCTCTCTCTCTCTCTCTCTCTCTCTCTCTCTCCCCGGCTCACCATTGTTGTGTTGGAAGTACCAGCGTTTTGACAGCTGTGCTTGGATCGCTGTGACGGCAGTCTGGAGGGAAGGGTGTGTATGTCTGCCTGAGTGAGTGTGTGTGAGGCAGGTTATTAATCTTGTTCTTGAAGCAGCTCTGAAGAGTGGTCACTACCGAGTTGTTCCAAATGTCAAATTTCAAAGTGTCAACTCTGAATTTTTAAGGTTAGGCATTAAGTCAGAATGGTTAAGGTAAGGGTTAAGGTTTAGGAAAGGGTTGAATAAAATATCTAAAACAACTTTCTATCGCTGGATTCAAACTTGCAACCTTTGGAATCAGAGGTAGAGGTTTACGCCAATCTGCCATCCCCGTCCGCAATGCCCTAGCAAAACCGAAACCTACTTGAAAGTAACAGCATTCACTGTTGCCCCTAGTGGCCAGTTTCCTTGTCCTATCTCAGACATGGATGGACGTCGAATACTGAATTGTATCACGGGTAACCTGGCTGGGTCGCTAGCTGGCACAGCCACAAAGTCATAAAATCTGATTATAAACCAAACCCTAATCTTAACCCTAACCTTAACCACACTGCTAACCTTAAATGGCCACCCAGACTATTTACATTGACACCCCCCTCCCCCTTTGTTTTTACACTGCTGCCACTCGCTGTTTATTATCTATGCGTAGTCACAAATGTTATAGTCACGCATGTGACAAATAACATTTGATTTGATTTGAATGCCTAACCCTAACCTTAAATTAAGACCAAAAAGCAAACTTTTGTTTTCATGCATTTTTACAATATGGCCAATTCTGACTTTGCAGCTGGCCCATATAGTGGAAATCCCTCAGTTCTGCCTCCAGGACAAGACTCATCCAAATAAATGTCAACCTGCGTGCGTGAGTGTGCTTTGAGGATTTGTTATGGATGTGAAGGCTTCTTCGGTCTACAATATCTGGGTATGCAAATGCATGTCTGCGTGTCTTTGATCTCTTCGTCTCTGTTCCTGTGACTTTGTATGAACATGTTTGTCTTATGCAGGACGTGTACTGTATCTCGGGGTAGGCTGTTACAGTACAGCACAGTGTAGTAGTACATTTTGCCCTGATTTGTATTGCTGAGATGCAATCTGTCTGGGCATGGGAATAAAGCATCAGGTATGTGTGTTAGGTGCTAGGCGGCTAGTGGCTTAGCCCTGCTGGGTCATGGGGAGCACGGCTAGGCCAGCCACATGAGGCTCAGCTGATTCAGTCAGCCACTCAACTCCCAAAACACACATGGGGACAAACGCTCACTCAGGGCTCCTGGGATGTGAAAGGAGCTGGAGGGCTTGGAGGAGGACCATCACAACAATAAAGATGATGATAATGGATTGTGTTTATACGATGCCCCACTGGGCATCATATAAACATTGTTTCCACTTAATTTCAATGAAATGACACTGAACCAAAGTAGAATGGACGTTGAATTGACGTCTGTGCCCAGTGGGGATCTTCCAGGTGCTCAGAGGGTTTTTATACAGGGCAAATGTGTCACGGTAATGCTATGGCACGTGTTGAGATATCTGGCTTATTGCTCCATGCCCGTCAATGGCGTCACAGCAGGGCCGTTAAAACACACACCTCCTAGAGGCCAGACACTTTTATTGCAGGTGCTTTTCCTCCAGTTTACTCACTAAACACCGGAATCTTATCAGCTGATTAGCGGTGCTCAGGAATTTTTGATAATGATTAAAGACAGGAATGACATTACCACAGTGTTGACTTGAATTCCAGCTAAATTAATAAAATATCACATAATCGTTGTTAGAAATCCTACAAACCATGTTGACCTATGTTGACCTATGTTGACCTATGTTGACCTGGGATTTGAAAGTGAGAGTAAACAAGGCCATAACCGCAGTCCAACCAAGTGTTTTTGTTTGGATCCTTCCCTGTTGTTTCAAGGCCAGACATAACATGTGGTAGTAGGAACCAGGAAGCATTTCTTTTTTCCCAAGCTTGTCTAAGAACCTCATAAAAGCACAGGACATCCTGCAGTCATTTAATGACACGGCACACATTGTAATCAAACGAGTCAAATAAACACTCCAAGTCATGCCATCCAATAAACTGTGTCTACCTAAGAATCACACTGTTTTGGATCTGATTAATAATTGCAGTACGTAGAAGGATGCTGTTCAAGGTTGAAGGACACACACACACATATTTGCAAGCAAAACCAAAATGTTAACCATAGCAGTCGTACTGTAAAGCATTTGGCTTATTCTTAAAACTTTTATGTGCGATTTAGGGCCACTCAGATTCATTCTATGTAATCTCAATGAGTGCCAGAAAGGAACAGCTAGTTAGTAGCTCTGTGTTTAACCATAGTAATATGACTGGGTCTCTCCACACATATTATTGCAAGACAGTCTCTGTGTGTTATCTGTTATGCATCGCCATCATCTGGTTGAAATGGGTAGTTGATACTTTGGTGTCAGTTCGAAGCATTTGTTTTCAATGGCTTGTAATTGGTATTGAGACATAATGTACCAAGACATTAATGTGTGTTTCTTGGAATCAAACAAATAGTTGTATGCCAAAAACAGCAAAACACCAAATTGGCTTAAAAGCAGTGTGAGTTCCACAGTAGAGCTCAAATTAGCATAAACAGATGTCTCACAAACCTTAACAATGTGGCTGAAAAACATTTCTCTTAAAAGGAGAAGGTCAACATGTTGACATTGTTCTCTGATAATTATAATGTCTGTTTTTCATTAAGCATTGTTTACAGAAATGTCCCATTCATAATTGATTTAAATGTTATGTTCATAATTGATATAAATGTTATGTTGCTTTCTTGAGGATATGGCAATAAAATAGTCCATAAAAATGCCATAGTTTCAGCTGGGTAATATAAGCTGTTAAAACATGGACATCAACAATGCGACTCCATGCAAGAACAATACAGTCAGAAAGATTCAAATCCTACACTGTATTACTGAGTAGTAAAGTAAATAGCACTCCATTAATCAATGAATTGATATACTGTATCCTATGTGATTAACATAGACTATTATGTATATGGTGTGGATATTCACTTTAATTCTCTCTCTCTCTCTCTCTCTCTCTCTCTCTCTCTCTCGCTCCCTCTGCTCTGTCAGACCCTCCTGTGATTTAGGGAACCACATAAAGCCTCCTGGCTACTGTTATGGCCAAGATTACTCCGCTGCACCCACACTCACATGCTTTGGCTGTTGCTGTTGTCTGGGAGCACAGGGCAGGCCATGGTGTTTGCCTGCTCCAGCTGAGAGGAGACGACCCACTGGGGTTTTCCCATGATGATAACTAGACTGTTGTAGGCAACGGAGGCAGTGGATCAGGGTCTACTGCTCCCACCCCTCCTCCATTCCATTTTCCCTCCTCAAGTCATGATCCGGCCTGTAAATTAGTGCATGGGCGGGGGGGAGAGAGAGACCAAGAGAGACACAGAAAAAGTGAGAGAGAGAAAGAGAAATTGGGTTCTACTGATAGCGGCTGTTTGCATAGCCACTGCCGCTTCCTTTGATCACGTCGCTGTGGGGAGCGGGGGTCGTGTGTCGCTGCCAAAGGTCAGCAATATATTACACTCCTAAAAGTGATTACTGAAATTCTTAAGTGAAACCATTCTGCTGCCAGGGTGTGCTGTTATCCCCCGCAGCGTTGTCTGGGACGGATGGGGGCCTCCAAGGATCCCTGCGACCGGGCCGACCGGCTGCAGCCTCTCTCTGGTTGTTTTTATCAGCACAGAGAGAGAGAGAGCCCCAACATGGAAACATGAGGTATCCAGTTACAATATCACAGAGTCAGAGAGGTAGTGTCAGGAAATAGAAAACGCATACACTTCAAAGGCCAGAGCAGCAGCAAATTAAGTTGGAGCATTGGACATGACAGTAAGTGCCCTTTACATCAGAAACAGGGTAAACAATGTCTGGTTTATGTTTCTCTCCATAGCTCTGTTTTGTTGCACGGAGACCCCCCAGCTTTTCCATCTGCACACTTCTATGCTGTAGGTAGTGTACTAAAATGGTTGAATGAAATGTTTTAGATTGAGCAAATCATTGATAATTGCATCAATTGAGTTGTAATGGAATGTACTGTAGCTAAACATTGCAATTTGCCACCCGTGTGTACTGTACTAAAGCAATGGAAAATCAGACTCTTTTCATTGTAGTACAGCTGGAAGTGATCATTTGAGGACAGTGCATGTCTCCGTAATGTACAGTTATAGGCTCCAATACAAGTTTTCCCAATCCATTAGGTGTAGCAAGTAAAGCAACCTCACACAGGTTTTAACAACGAATTACCAATTTAGGCCTAGTCCGTTAGAATCGCTTATAAAAAGAGAAGTGATGCCTACATACCGCCTACTCATTCATTTGTGTGTGTTAACGTTTATGTTTATGAGTGCGCACCCTTGCATGCGTGTGTGTGTTTGTGTGTGCGTGCATGTGTGCATACGTGTGCATGCGTGCTGTTGCATGTTTGCGCTCATGATTGTGTGCGTGTGTGTGTGTGTGTCCCTGCATGCGCATGCCTACACGTGTACGAGCGCATGAGCACACCTACCAAAAGATTTGAGACAAAGCCAACATAAGCTAAACAAGAATTATGTTGTCATGCTCTATGAAACTTTATACACATTTGCTGATCATTACCTAAGATTGCTTTGTGTTAACTTTGGCAGACCTGGGTTTGGCTTTTACCATTGAAAGGGATGATGTATTTCCTCTTATTTAGTATTTGCACTGGGCTACTGAGTGGGAAGAGAAAGCGAGAGGAGGTATGCCTGTGACTGGACTTTGGCCATGCCAGAAATAACAGAGCGGACCTCACTTCTTAGCCTCATTAGCGTGTGGAAAACGGTTCCCAGAAGACACAACAGGGTGTAAATACGGTTAAAACCCCTTCAGAATGCAGTTAACCCCATGCCAAGTTCTCCCTCTTTCCTTAGAGCCAGAATGAAAATGGCATTGAGCACGAGCATATGCTCCAAAAGAGTTGTAACCCATGTTGCACGTCTCATAAATTTAAGAGAAGGAATTCAAAGAGAATTTCATTGAGCATAGCATTCACACACACTGATACTGTAGAAAGTCAACACCGTATAGGATCATGGGAGTTTGCAGGGGGGATATCTACATTATTTCCATTTCTTCCATGACCTTTTCTGTGCTTACGATGCTTATGCAATACTAGTAAGCCTACCTTCCATTGAAAAAAAAGAACAGGTCCACCACCCAAAGGACATCCAGCCAACTTAACACAACTGTGGGAAGCATTGGAGTCAACTTAAGCCAGCATCCCAGCATCCCCATATTCAATATTAGGAAGGTGTTCCTAATGTTTGGTATACACAGAGTAGATAATACATTCTAAATCTAGATTATAATCATTTTAATACACATACAGTTAATTGTTTTACCATTTATGTAATCTGATTCAACACATGTACTTACAAAACTCCATAATGGAAAGTTATACATTCTAAATCTATATAACTTCTATGATGGAGTATTGACATTATAGTTGTTAAATCAGATCACATAAATGGTAAAACAATGAAGTGCAGGAGTGTTAAAATTATTATAATACATATTTTGGATTGAAAAAAAATGTATACCTTTCTATTCCGTCATCCATGTGAAAATTTGTATTTAATTTCACAGTTCTCTTATGTGCTTTGCCTTGCTGTCATGTGTGGATTTTTTTATATATTTTTTGTAGAATGTTACTGTACCTCAGTTCTGTTTGTACTGCAAGAAATGTGTTTATGGCACTCACTTGTTGCCAAGTTAGACAAAAGACTACATTGCCCATAAGGGACTCAATATACAGGACCACACTTTTGGCTTAACGAACTATTGACTCAACTGTTGTCATGCTGAAATGATATGATTCCAATTACTGAACATAACTACACACCACACACACACACAGACTATTTTCCTTTCTCTTTTTTCCTTTCTCTGCATGGCCACTGCTTGATATCTCCATCAGTGCAGATGATGTCATCCAAGCCTTGTTGTGCTCTCTGCTTTATGATTGGTCTCTCAGAGGCCGAAGACATGCCACACAGGATTCCACCAATTAGTATGCAGGACCTCTGAGTGGACGAATAGGCTCCATCTGGTGTTGTTTACCTTTGTCTTTACAGTTCAAGCTTTATGATCTAGCCGATGTCCTTCTTTCATTTGAGAAAGGTCATCTGGTTACTGTTCAGTATCTTGGCCTCTTCAACAGCACTGTGTGGGTCCAGAGCGTTGAGGGCAAGTTGAGAATGGAGTGAGAAAGTAAATAGAATCTGTATGATAATAAATGCGTCATTCACCAGTAATTCTATAGGCAGCGCAGGGCCAGCTAGCGTGTTGAACCCTTTATATATTGGGGGCCCAGCGAGATTGCCCTGACGATAACATGGGGATTGATGTTGGCCATTAAAAGAGCCAGTTAGAGTTCTGGGCTCGGGGCTGGGGGGGGGGGGGGTTACAGGCAGTCAGCCTCCCTCCCCTCCCTGGGCCAGCAGCACTGTATATCAGCATGTTGTCACCTGGGCTGATGTCACGGCAGGTCCTTCGGCTAAGAAAACATGCAGTCTGTCTTCAGTTGGTGACCAATGCAAAGGCTCACTCACTACCTGGTAATGTGCTACTCATGCCAAGGGGTGCGCTGCACGGGTTCACAGCCATTCAGAATGTAATCTGTAGCCTATTTGCTATTCCTGGTCCGTAACAAGAGTGGTTTAAACAAAACAAAGTGATCTGAGTCATCTTGTGGAATTAACAAAACTATAAAACTACAAAACAGATCAGAGCCTTACATCCTTATCTGTGAAAATGCATTTTACAGATGTGATATGAAGTTTATACAGTTGTGTCCAGAGTTAGAAAGGCTTAACTAAATTGTCCATTGTATTTAAAGTAACAGCCAGGACATTGTGGAGAAGGGTCGTGGCCCAGCTTATTACAGATTTTCTTTAACCATCACACCATGGTATAGCTTTTGTTTCTGGACTTGTCAACCCAAGGAGTCTCCCATATGAACACTTGCTCATTTCACACACTACACTCACAGGACCTTGGAACAATCTGAAAACCCTCTCTGTAAAAGCAATTTTGTCCCTTGGTGCATCCACATGAGTTATATCTCTCCCTGTGAACACTCGTGTTTATCTTTTCATAATCTCCCCCTCTCCATCCCAATCGCTCCCCCCTGTCAGGACCACTCTGTTATTCTAGGAAGTAAAGCAGCAGCAGGGTTGTCATTATGGGAACATGTACACTACTGTTCAAAAGTTTAGGGTCACTTAGAAATGTCCTTCCATTTTTTGTACATTTAAATAACATCAAATTGATCAGAAACACAGCGTAGGCATTTTTTATGTTGTAAATTACTATTGTATCTGGAAACTGATGATTTTTTACGGAATATCTACATATACACTCTAATTTACTAGTCCTCTTGCTCCCACTCCTCTTTCTATTCTGGTTAGAGCCAGTTCGCGCTGTTCTGTGAAGGGAGTAGTACACAGCGTTGCACGAGATCTTTAGTTTCTTGGAGATTTCTCGCATGCAATAGCCTTCATTTCTAAGAACAAGAATAGACTGACGAGTTTCAGAAGAAAGTTATTTGTTTCTGGCCATTTTGAGACTGTAATCGAACCCACAAGTGCTGAGAACCCAGATACTCAACTAGTCTAAAGAAGGCCAGTTTTATTGCTTTTAATCAGAACAACAGTTTTCAGCTGTACAAACATAATTGCAAAAGGGCTTTCTAATGATCAATTCGCCTTTTAAAATGATAAACTTGGATTAGCTAACACAACGTGCCATTGGAACACAGGAGTTATGGTTGCTGATAATGGGCCTCTGTACGCCTATGTACATCTTAGCCAAATACATTTAAACTCAGTTTTTCACAATTCCTGACATTTAACAATTCCCTGTCTTAGGTCAGTTAGGATCACCACTTTATTTTAAGAATGTGAAATGTCAGAATAATAGTTAGAGAGAATGATTTATTTCAGCTTTTATTTCTTTCATCACATTCCCAGTGGGTTAGAAGTTTACATACACTCAATTAGTATTTGGTAGCATTGCCTTTAAATTGTTTAACTTGGATCAAACGTTTTGGGTAGCCTTCCACAAGCTTCCCACAATAAATTGGGTGAATTTTGGCCCATTCCTCCTGACAGAGCTGGTGTAACTGAGTCAGGTTTGTAGGCCTCATTGCTTGCACACGCTTTTTCAGTTCTGCCCACAAATTTTCTATAGGATTGAGGTCAGGGCTTTGTGATGGCCACTCCAATACCTAGACTTTGTTGTCCTTAAGCCATTTTGCTACAACTTTGGACGTATGTTTGGGGTCATTGTCCATTTGGAAGACCCATTTGCGACCAAGCTTTAACTTCCTGACTGATGATTTGAGATGTTGCTTCAATATATCCACACAATTTTCCTCCTTCATGATGCCATCTATTATGTGAAGTGCATCAGTCCCTGCTGCAGCAAAGCACCCCCACAATATGATGCTGCCACCCCGTGTTTCACGGTTGGGATGGTGTTCAATCAAATTTATTTATAAAGCCCTTCTCACATCAGCCGATGTCACAAAGTGCTGTACAGAAACCCAGCCCAAAACCCCAAACAGCAAGCAATGCAGGTGTAGAAGCACGGTGCCTAAGAAAAACTCCCTATAAAGGCCAGAACCTAGGAAGAAACCTAGAGAGGAACCAGGCTATGAGGGGTGGCCAGTCCTCTTCTGGCTGTGCCGGGTGGAGACCACAACAGAACATGGCCAAGATGTTAAAATGTTCATAGATGACCAGCAGGGTCAAATAATAATAATGACAGTGGTTGTCGAGGGTGCAACAGGTCAGCACCTCAGGAGTAAATGTCAGTTGGCTTTTCATAGCCGATCATTCAGAGTATCTCTACCGCTCCTGCTCCGAGAGAAAGGAGAAAGAAAGAAAGAGAGAAAGAGAGAAAGAAAGAGAGAAAAAGAGAGAGAATTAGAGAGAGCATACTTAAATTCACACAGGACACTGGATAAGACAGGAGAAATACTCCAGATATAACAGACTGACCCTAGCCCCCCGACACATAAACTACTGCAGCATAAATACTGGAGGCTGAGACAGGAGGGTCGGGAGACACTGTGGCCCTGTCCGACGATACCCCCGGACAGGGCCAAACAGGCAGGATATAACCCCACCCACTTTGCCAATGCACAGCCCCCACACCACTAGAGGGATATCTTCAACCACCAATCCACCATCCTGAGACAAGGCCGAGCATAGCCCACAAAGATCTCCGCCATGGCACAACCCAAGGGGGGGCGCCAACCCGGACAGGAAGATCACGTCAGTGACTCAACCCACTCAAGCAACGCACCCCTCCTAGGGACGGCATGGAAGAGCACCAGTAAGCCAGTGACTCAGACCCTGTAATAGGGTTAGAGGCAGAGAACCCCAGTGGAGAGAGGGGAGTGTTCTTCGGCTTGCAAACCTCCCCCTTTTTACTCCAAACATAACAATGGTCATTATGGCCAAACAGTTCTATGTTTGTTTCATCAGACCAGAGCACATTTCTCCAAAAAGTACGATCTTTGTCCCTATGTGCAGTTGCAAACCGTGGTCTGGCCTTTTTATGGCGGTTTTGGAGCAGTGGCTTCTTCCTTGCTGAGCGGCCTTTTCAGGTTATGACGATATAGGACTCGTTTTACTGTGGATATAGATACTTTGTACCTGTTTCCTCCAGCATCTTCACAAGGTTCTTTGCTGTTGTTCTGGGATTGAGTTGCACTTCTCGCACCAAAGTACGTTCATCTCTAGGAGACAGAACGCGTCTCCTTCCTGAGCGGTATGACGGCTTCTATCATTACATCATTTTCTGGAATTTTCCAAGCTGTTTAAAGGCACAGTCAACTTAGTGTATGTAAACTTCTGACCCACTGGAATTGTGATACAGTGAATTATAAGTGAAATAATCTGTCTATAAACAATTGTTGGAAAAATTACTTGTGTCATGCACAAAGTAGATGCGGTTGGTTGAAAAACTAGTTTTAATGACCTAAGTGTATGTAAACTTCTGACTTCAACTGTTGATGTTCCATTAAAAATCAGCCGTTTCCAGCTAAAATAGTCATGCACAACATTAACAATGTCTACACAGTATTTCTGATCATTTTGATGTTATTTTAATGGACAAAATATGTGCTTTTCTTTCAAAAACAAGGACATTTTTAAGTGACCCCAAACTTTTGAACGGTAGTGTGTTTGTTTATTAGCACAGGGGATGTCATTTAGTCAAAGGACAACTTAAGTTTCAATTCGGCACTGTAGTGCATTTCAGGTTACCATGGTAAGTTGCCCATACAGCTCCATATCTTGAGTTTAAGTAAATTATTTAATTCTCTGTGCATATTCTTTTACAGTACCTCTAGTATGAGATTAACTATAGGCCAGATACTCAATTGAATATCTGAGTATTAAATAGGTTAATCTACACAGATCGACTGTAACACGGTCTAAAAGCTTGAGTGTCATTGCAAGCCTTTTTTCAAAAACAAAACATTGCATTGAACGTCTTACAAAACCCAGAACCAGCTTTATTATCAACCCCTCTCAAAAGCATTTCTCTAATGACAAACCAACTAAAAATAAGAAGACAATCCACAGAACAAAAGTCATCGTTTTAAAAACAGCATAGCATGTTATGTATTCGGATACAATGTATAGTTATTGACAAGTTGAATCATGTAAAGAACTGTCAACAGTGAAAAACAAACATCTTTATTCTTAAAATCGGACATTGAACAAAGCAATTGAATAAGTCTAAATCATGATGGAAGATTGAATCACATAACTAATAATAACAGCATGATGGCAAAAAGAAAACAAGCTCTCTATAACAAATCTGATAGCAAAAGGGTTTAAAAAAAGATCAAGCTGGTTCAATTATGTGGCATGCTGAGCCAGGAAGGCTCTTATCCTCTGCAGCAGCTCCTTCTTCACACTGTCAGGCACCAGAACTAAGGGGGAAATAAAGATACAGTATTAAGGTTATGATAGCAGTGTAGTGTCGATTAACTTTATGGAAGTTAATGAACAGAGGGATGAGAAAAAAAGTTACTGTATACACAACAACGAAAAGGCCTAAATACCTCTTCCTTTAGGGGTGATTTCTACCACAAGGTCCTCGACAGTCACATGCTCCAAGCCCTTTTCTTTGATGACATCTGCAAAACAGTTACTTGATGAGTGGCATGATGGTTACACCATGTTTTACAGTGTCAGAGGTGTCATGCTCAAAAGGGGGAACATGCCCCCTCAGATTTGTCCTGTTTAAAATGTTGTTGTTCTCTGTAATACTACTAGCCACCTAGCAATTTATGAAGTTGGCTTTAGCTAGCAGATATATCCCCAATCTCATAACTAGCTGTGAAGAAGCCATTTCAGGCTATCAATGAAGTTAGTTAGACACACTAGCTACTCTATCTTATATGGTATGAATGCTGGCAAGGTTGTTAGACATTAGAAAAGCAAGCAATTACAAAATGTACTGAAAAAGACTCACATTCCTTTCAATCTTTTACCCAGAATTTAGCAGAGAAGCATATTCAGTTTATTAAAAATACAAAACAGCAGTCAGGATGATACAGAAAGCATAAGAGGTATGCTTAGATGTGCAGAAAAATATCAATATAATTTCAACATAGAATTACACATAATGATTATGGCTCTAGATTGCTGGAAAAGGGTGTTTCAGGTGTTTGAAAAATGCTAAATTCTCAAATTTACGCGCGGCTACCTCTGGACCACCACCCCAGTCATCCTCACGTACTTCGGGCCCATTCGATTTTTAGGGTGCATGATGCCTCTGAGTAATAGTCATCATTCCCATTAGCCACATTTTCATGACATCCCCACCACACATGATAGTAACTCTTACCTTTGCAATTAGCTTTCAGCTGATCCCTCCATCCACATTCAGTGAGTTTAGCTCTGAGCAACTCCTTCAATCTGTGGATCAACCACAATAAGCAAGAACAGTGACCACCAGTGACCATAGAGTTGATGGGTCTTCTAATAATGATTAAATATACATTTGTGAAATGTTCTTACCGCTCTCGTTCACCCATCTCAGTTAACTTCTGATTAATTGTTGCTCTCATCTTGGAATCTTTGCTCATATTCTTTTAGCTGAAAAAGTGAGATTCAGAATGAGTTTATGTTGTGGTGTTAGCTAGCTAGCTTTCATTAGTCAACTGCTGAGGCAGGGATCAGTTTAATAGTAACGTTAGCTAGCTAATGTAACAGTCTACAAACAAGGTGGACAGCTGTCTATCATGAAAAATGGTATGTTTGTGCTGTAGCTAACATTAAATAACTCATATTTAGAACAAGCTACGAGAAGCATAAATCATTGCTAGGCATTGATTGCTAGCTATATGCTAACTGTTGACAAGCTAACGCATTTCTGACATTAGCCAGGCAAACAAGCTATCAAGGACGTAAAAATCTCACACTTACCCAAAACGTTCGATGAAATGTGCATGCTGTTGCACACAGTGCCAATAAAATTATAACTGGCGAGCTAGTTAGCCACAGCTAATTGTTGTGTCCCACAATGAATAAGGACTCCAGGAAACGGTTTTTTTTTTACCAGAAAAGGTTCCTACCTTTTAATGAAGTACTATCGTTCTGCCACTAGGTGGTAGCGTTTATCAACAACTCAGATTATAACATAGACTCAACTGTTGCAGGGTGATAACGTTACATATAGATGAGATCAGTGGATTTTTGTGTTCTTACAATGCCTCTTATTGTACATGTAACCATGAAGTGCTGTTTTTGGCAAGTATTTGATGGTTGATCAATTCTAATAATATTCGGTAAGAGGAATAACACTGAGTCTGGGTTAAGACTATTTTATTAAATCTTGAAACTCCATAGTTGAATGCACTGCTCGTCAGTTTGGATAATACGTACTCCTAAATGACAAAATGTAAAAATACAAATATTATGACATCAGTTTAGACGTCAGGTGTTCTGTTTCTTTTTAGCTGTCGTAACAATCAACTTCCATCAATTTGTAGTGCAGTCAAATATACTGTATTTCAGTTTCCAATCTCTGGTGTTTATGGTGTTGGTAATATTACCTTATTTTGTAACATTTTATCCTAACAATGTCTATGCCCTACCTGGAAAATCTTCCTAATTGTATGGAAAACAATTAGCTAAAGAAACCACCTATTGTAACAACGTTAAACCAACAGTAACCTTGTGAAGAAGTTCTGACCTTATGGCATAATGGTTAAGGAATTGATTTGACAGTCGCTGGGCCAGGCTTCAAGCCCCTTGAATTTGCTACACTGATGTCAGAAGTATGTATTAACTGAAGACGATGTGGGCGATGAAACAATGGAAAACCCTTCATTTCCAATGGAAGAAGCAAAGTGGTCAGGAGGACCATTGGACAATGCAAGCATGGGTGAGGGACATGAACAGGGCGGGACCAAAGTTGGGGAAAGGTGAACTTCATATGCAAATACTCTGCGATACCGCAGTGCTATTGACCAATCAAAGCTCACTATAGCTTCCAGCTCCTACTGGATTGGCTGTTGATACCTAACATGCCTGCCAACACCCACAGGAGGGCGAGGTGGAATGCAAGTGCTAGTTAAAAGGGCCGGTTAAAGTGTTGGCTTGACAATCGCTAGACCCATATTCAAGTCCTGGTTGAGGCTACCACTTGAATTCACTACAATAGCAACCAAATGGCCTAACTCTCACTGTTGGGCTTTTCAAAACCGTATTGCTTCTTTTTATTTATTTAGTATTTTTTCTAATTAATTGGCTAGAGATACAGATCTCTACTTATGACAACCTGTTCACACAGGCAGTCCAACTCTGATCTTTTGCCCAATTATTGTCAAAAGATATGATGTGAATGGTCAAAAGATCAATAAATGGGTAAAATATCAGAATTGGGCTGCCTGCTTAAATGCAGCCCATGTGTCTGAAACTCCTTTTCAAATGAGTCAAAGGAGAGAGGGATAGGATAACATTGTTTTGCAAACAAGTTGAAGTAATAGAGTATGTGAATGGAAAACAAAGTTAACCAGGCTGAATATGCTGCAGTTTTGAAATGGTATCCTAGGGTTGGTTTAAAGGAGGATCACACATGATAGTGGATTTTCTAAGACACTTGGCACGGTCTACTAATTCCTTGTGGGTGAACTCCTGCCAACCATTGGCCACCTGAGGTTACCAAAAATGTTTATTTTCTCAGAAGTATTTTGATTAATTCTCTGTGCATAACCCCTTACATCTCAGTCTAATACGTGGGAAAAGGGCATGGATTAAAAGTGGATTTAGCTGTTAACTTAAGATGTAGAGAAAGACAATGAGCAAAAACTGCAGATACTTTATCACATCCTTTCTAGATCACATAGGCCTACTATATATACATTGTGTGGTGTTTAGAGAAAGAAGGCATTTAAGGTAACGAGAGTTTAACTCATAAGTCATTAATGGTTTAAGAAGAGTTTTGTGTTAAATGCAGCTTGAAAAATGCAATGTCTGCTAAAATATGTTTGAACATGACAGTACCGGAGTATTCAAACGAGAAGAAGTTATCAGTATTGCTTTAAACTGACCAGTTGGAGGTTTCTTTCTGGGTTGAGGTAAAAACATACCATTCTTCAGAGTCTAGTGGTCACTGGAATGTCATAACACTGACCACCTGACTGCATAATTAATTAAGTCTGGGCTTTTGGTAAAAAATCTCTCTTTAAAAGGAAAAGAACCCCTGCAACCCCTTATTATGTGTGATATAAAAAAAAAACATGACAGTCTATTACGCCTGTTCTGCTCAACTACAGTTTAATGAAACACTTTCCTGACTTATGGAATCCATGAAGAACGTCAATTTATTCAGAGGTCTGCTGGAGTTTGGGTGCTTTAAATTCAATAAAACAGAGGCAATTAAAAAGCAGAAAAGAAATTCCCACTGAAGGCACACCTGACAGAAATGCTGCTACAAAGTTGAAAGAATGATTGATGGGTTACCTGGTCTGGATGAACTAATGACCTCCCATGTCATTAGCTCTATAGCACCGAAGCAGAGCACTTGTTCATCTTGAATTAATCACCTGAAGTAATTGCAAATCCTTGCTAATTTGTGTTTTGACAAGGGGCTGTTTGATTCATGTAACATGCTTAATATAATTAAAATGGTTATTAACACTTATCATGAGTGGTTTTGAAATGCCAGTGTTTACACTGGCAAAGACCATTACTTCTTCGGCTTAGCTACACTTGGTCTTTGAGATGCCTGCTGCTGTGCGCTGTGACACAGTGGAGATCAGTGAGCATGCTCAATGAATGGGATGCTACAGGCTAAGTGAGAGACTCAATGCCGTGAAGTGACAGAATAATCTTCCTCCCTGTCCCTTTGAGGCACTCCTTATCTCCGTTCCCTGCTCCTCTCCCTCCATCATTACCTCGGTGTTATCTCTGTGGCAGAAGCCACAGAGTTTAGGTGAGAGGAATATATAGTGGGAAAGAAAGCAGTGAGAAAGTGAATTAAATATTCATCAAGGCACTTACAGGGTTCTAGGGGATATGCAGAAGTTCTCTCAGTGGATGCTAGCCCAAGAGAAACCCTCAAAACAGAAAAACGGAGCAAAAAAATTGGTATCTTTATGTGTTTCTCCCAAAATGCTGCAGACACTGATTTAGAACAGATGTCAGTTGCAGCTAAATTTTAGCTATACTATTCATGCATGTGGAATCATTTGAAACAAAGCCATATGCGTTTGTGTTATTGCCAATGTGACACATATACAGTGCATTCAGAAAGTATTCAGAACTCTTAACCTTTTCCACAGTTTGTTACGTTACAGCCTTATTTTAAAAAGTATTAAATAAAAAAAAATCCTCATCAATCTACACACAAACCCCATAATGACAAAGGGAAAACAGGTTTTTTGAAATTTTTGCAAATGTATTAAAAATAATACAAACTAAATACCTTATTTATGTAAGTATGCATACCCTTTGATATGAGATCTCAGGTGCATCCTGTTTCCATTGATCATCCTTGAGATGTTTCTGCAACTTGGAGTCCACCTGTGGTGAATGAAAAGCAAGATTGAACTCTTTGGCCTGAATGCCAAGCACCCCGTCTGGAGGAAACATGGCACCTTCTCTATGGTGAAGCATGGTGGTGGCAGTATCACGCTGTGGGGATGTTTTTCAGCGTCAGGGACTGGGAGACTAGTCAGGATCGAGGCAAAGATGAACAGAGCAAAGTACAGAGAGATCCTTGATGATAACTTGGTCCAGAGCACTCAGGAACTCAGACTGGGTTCGAAAGGTTTACCTTCCAACAGGACAACGACCCTAAACACACAGCCAAGACAACGCAGGAGTGACTTTGGGACAAGTCTTTGAATGTCGTTGAGTGGCCCAGCCAGAGCCCGGACTTGAACCCGATCGACCATCTCTGGAGACCTTAAAATAGCGGTGCAGCGATAATCCCCATCCAACCTGACAAAGCTTGAGAGGATCTGAAGAGAAGAATGGGAGAAACTCCCCAAATACAGGTGTGCCAAGCTTGGAGCGTCATACCCAAGAAGACTTGAGGCTGAGGGAGACAACACAGAGATAAAGGAATATATATATTTATTAAATAAAGTAAACGATATACAAGTAACAATGGTGTGTGTGGTCAGTAGTCAGTAGTGTAAGTGAGCGGTTGGTGCACAGATGGTGATAATGAGGGGTGTTAAGAGGTGCCAAAATAACTGAACACAAAGAAGCCCCAAAATGCCACAACAAAAAAACAACAGTGTCTCCGTGGAGAGTCTCTTCGATGTACAGTACCAGTCAAAAGTTTGGACACACTTACTCATTCAAGGGATTTCTTTATTTTTACTATTTTCTATATTGTAGAATAATAGTGAAGACACCAAAACAATGAAATGACATACGGAATCAAGAAGTAACCAAAAAAGTGTAAAACAAATCAAAATATATTTAACATTTGAGATTCTTCAAAGTAGCCACCCTTCACCTTGATGACATCTTTGCACACTCTTGGCATTCTCTCAACCAGCTTCACCTGGAATGCTTTTCCAATAGTCTTTAAGGAGTTCCCACATATGCTAAGCACTTGTTGGCTGCTTTTCCTTCACTCTTCGGTCCAACTCATCCCAAACCATCTCAATTGGGTTGAGGTTCAGGTGATTGCAGCACTCCATCACTCTCCTTCTTGGTCAAATAGCCCTTACACAGCCAGGAGGTGTGTTGGGTCATTGTCTTGTTGAAAAAAACACCAAGGACCACAAAGGACCCCTGGAATACCACACAAACCCCCAAAAATACATATATACAATTGAAGTCGAAAGTTTACATACACATTAGCCGAATACATTTAAACTCAGTTGTTCACAATACCTGACATTTAATCCTAGTAAAAATTCCCTGTCTTAGGTCAGTTAGGATCACCACTTTATTTTAAGAATGTGAAATGTCAGAATAATAGTAGAGAGAATGATTTATTTCAGCTTTCATTTATTTCAGCTTTCATTTCTTTCCTCACACTCCCAGTGGGTCAGAAGTTTACATGCACGCAATTAGTATTTGGTGGCATTGCCTTTAAATTGTTTAACTTGGGTCGAATGTTTCGGGTAGCCTTCCACAAGCTTCCCACAATAAGTTGGGTGAATTTTGGCCCATTTCTCCTGACAGAGCTGGTGTAACTGAGTCAGGTTTGTAGGTCTTGCTTGCACACGCTTTTTCAGTTCTGCCCACAAATTGTCTATGGGATTTAAGGTCAGGGCTTTGTGATGGCCACTCCAATACCTTGACTTTGTTGTCCTTAAGCCATTTTGCCACTACTTTAGAAGTATGCTTGGGGTTATTGTTCATTTGGAAGACCCATTTGCGACCAAGCTTTAACTTCCTGACTGATGTCTTGAGATGTTGCTTCAATATATCCACATAATTTTCCTCCTTCATGATGCCATCTATTTTGTGAAGTGCACCAGTCCCTCCTGCAGCAAAGCACCCCCACAACATGATGCTGCCACCCCCGTGCTTCACAGTTGGGATGGTGTTCTTTGGCTTGCAAGCCTCACCCTTTTTCCTCCAAACATAACGATGGTCATTATAGCCAAGCAATTCTATATTTGTTTCATGAGACCAGAGGACATTTCTTCAAAAAGTACAATCTTTGTCCCCATGTGCAGTTGCAAACTGTAGTCTGGCTTTTTTATGGTGGTTTTGGAGCAGTGGCTTCTTCCTTGCTGAATGGCCTTTCAGGTTATAACGATATAGGACTTGTTTGACTGTGCATTTGGATACTTTTGTACCTGTTTCCTCCAGCATCTTCACAAGGTCATTTGCTCTGGGATTGATTTGCACTTTTGGCACCAAAGTACGTTCATCTCTAGGAGACAGAACGCGTCACCTTCCTGAGCGGTATGACGGCTGCGTGGTCTCATGGCGTTTATACTTGCGTACTATTGTTTGTACAGATGAACGTGGTACCTTCAGGCGTTTGGAAATTGCTCCCAAGGATGAACCAGACTTGTGGAAGTCTAAAAAATAAACAGTGGCCGGTCAAACAAACAGGTTTAACGTCCTCTGCAGTTTGTGCTTTGTCATTATGGGGTGTTGTGTGTAGATTGATGAGTGAAAAAAAACATTACATTTATTTTGCAAAAGGAAATAGAGGGCTTGAAGCCAACTGCAACAGTGCACTATTATTCTATCTACTGATTACCCTCTGCCTCATCATCTAATGAATAATATATAATTCACGATTATTAACTAGTCTGAACTATTGTTGCACGTAAAAAAGAACTATTGTTACCAGTTAGAAAATATTTCTCAATCAGAATATGTAACCTTTGGGTATTAATTACATTCCTATAATATACACTCTCACCACACCCCTTTCTTTCTCTCTCACCACACTCTCTCTCTATTCCCCTTGATCTCTCTCGATCTCTCTCTATCAAAAATGCATGCATTACACACACACACAAGAAATCCATCTCTCCCTCAACACCATCCCTCAGCATCCTAAAAATGGCTTTCCCAGAAAAGGCTCCATCTACAGTATGTAGATCTCTACCCCCTCCTCCACAGATGGATAAAAAAACACTGCTAGCCCAGCACATACTCACTTTACTGTAAAACCATAGGAATACGAAAAACAGTGTCTGTTAGCTGAAGGCCCGTGGGATAATGTGACATGTTGGGTGAAATTAAGTTGTGATGAATCTATAATGATGAATAACATTGTGGGTCAAGGGTACATAACATATCACAGAGTAAATCTGACAAACTGCATTCAGAAGGGACCATAGAATAGGAAGTATTGACTCGGGGCTCTCTTGAGATAAGAGTTTTATTGTTGAGCACTATCATAATGAACTTCCTCAATACATGCAATACCAAGAATAATTGTGTTTAATTGTCTGAAAGAGTATTTATTATCTAGAAGGCTTATTTCAAAATATATTTCTGTGAGTCATACATCTGGCCATTTGTATTTTGATCATTTGTATTTTCACATTTTTGCGGTTACATTGCTCTTGATACATACTTTTGTATGAATTCCAAATGCCATGTTTAACCACAGCTCCCATCCTTTTGGTTAGTGGGTTTAAAAAAAGAACAGTCTAACACTTATGTAGTAAATCAAGATAACTGCAATCTGAATGTCTATATAGCGATGCTGTTCTCTCACTGGTTTTTAATCTCAGACATAAACAATGTTACTACACTAAAGATAAATTCCAACATTATAAATGTGTGGGTGCTATACATAGACATAGAGTCTATGGATGTAAATTGAAAGGGAGACGTTTTTAGACTGATTACTCTACACAGTTTACATTGAAATATACTGTAAGGACATTAAATATAATTTTAATATGTTGCATTGGCTGAAAGTCGTTGTGTATCAGACATTATAAACTGGGTGGTTCGAGCCCTGAATGCTGATTGGCTGACAGACGTGGTATATCAGAACGCAACCGCGGGTATGGAAAAACAGTTATTTTTACTGCTCTAATTACATTGGTAACCAGTTTATAATAGCAATAAGGCACCTCGGGGGTTTGTGGTATTTGGCCAATATACCACGGCTAAAGGCTTGCTTAACTATACAATGGCTGTATCGTACCATACTCTCTCCTTCTTTACCTCTTCCAAGCCAGTGGTTCCTGCAAACATCATTACTCAAGTTGGATAATGCCCGCATGTCAAGCTCCCTGACACTACCATGCCAGGGACATCATCTGTGTGTCAGCTCCTATACTACAAAAACAAACACAGGCAGTAGGGCACAGAGTCAAAGCCCCGAAAGGCTTCTGAACCTAACTCTTTAATGCTTTGATAAATGGAATAGAGTTAGCAGCTTTGCTACATATGCTCTTTGGTATTCATTTGTACAGCATGGCATCCAGAGTCTTTCTAAGAAATACAGGGTTTAAAGGAGGTGATTGTTGAGTGAGCCAAGCAGAGAGCGATGAAGGAGACAGAGCAGTGGGATTCCTCTTGCATTGCTGTTAACCCAGCTAGCACATTTTGGTTCCTTGGAAGTTGTGGGAACGTAGCCGTACGTTTTTTCTATGGTCCCCTGAATGTTTTTCTGGGAGGTTTTAGTAACGTTCTGAGAATGGAAATTATATGTTATTTGAAGGTAATTAAATAACGTTCTGAAAACGTTTCAATAATACTTTTTTTGCTAGCTTAGGTTAACTGTTTTGAACTCCAAGCACAGATAGGACACATGGAAATTCACTTGCTTATGGTAGAATTAGAAAACCTGCAGAAAATGTTATGCTGAAGTACTGAATTTCCTACAGAAGAACGTTGTTTCTTAATGTTCTCTGCACGTTCTGAGAACATGACTTTAAGTAGAACCACGAGGAAACCTGTAGGAAACGTTATAGGAAGGTTGCTGCAAAATAACCATAGCACAACCATGCTGTCACCAAGCTCTAAGAAAGAGGTTCTCACAACGTTATATGCTAGCTGGGTATCCATGCTGGTTTGCATGCATGCAGGGGCCAGGTGCTCCATTGCTCCGAGACTTCATTAGCTGGAAGGGAGCCTTCGCGGAGATGCATTTGTCACCGTGTTAGGACGCACACACACATGCACACAAACACATACGCACGCAGACAGACACACATACACAATTGTGGCCCCGAATGCTGAGTGAGTTTTTTTTTTACTAAACTCAGCAAAAAAAGAAACGTCCCTTTTTCAGGACCCTGTCTTTCAAAGATAATTAGTAAAAATCTAAATAACTTCACAGATCTTCATTATAAAGGGTTTAAACACTGTTTCCCATGCTTGTTCAATGAACCATAAACAATTAATGAACACACAGCCGTGGAACGGTCATTAAGACACTAACAGCTTACAGACGGTAGGCAATTAAGGTCACAGTTATGAAAACTTAGGACACGAAAGAGGCCTTTCTACTGACTCTGAAAAACACCAAAAGAAAGATGCCCAGTGTCCTTGCTCATCTGCGTTAACGTGCCTTAGGCATGCTGCAAGGAGGCATGAGGACTGCAGATGTGGGCAGGGCAATAAATTGCAATGTCCATACTGTGAGACGCCTAAGACAGCGCTACAGGGAGACAGGACAGCTGATCGTCCTCGCAGTGGCAGACCACGTGTAACAACTACTGCACAGGATTGGTACATCCGAACATTACACCTGCGGGACAGGTACAGGATGGCAACAACAACTGCCAGAGTTACACCAGGAATGCACAATCCCTCCACCTGAGGTTTGAATTGAAGTGGGCAGTCCATAAGCGCAGACCGTATGGAGGAACGGTCGAAGATCCCTTCCAATGTGTTCTTCAATCTCAAAAAACATTATAGAAAAAGGCTATCCTCTCAAGGGTAGGGTGCACAAAGTATTGAATTTTGACACCGATTTCTTGAGATTTTTTTTATTATTTGTTAAACCAATAGAAATTCTCTGATCAATGGTATTAGTATAAAATAATATAATTTCCAAAACAAATTGAGCATACAATATAGCTGAGAATTTTTTGCTCATTTTAATCAAGGGTGCCAATAATTTCTGATGTGACTCTATATGTATCTCGCAAACTATAAGTCGCTTTGTATAAGTGTCTGCTAAGTGACTAGAATTTAAATGTCTATGGACTAAGGTGTGTTACATGAGGCACCAGTATGAGGAGGGAACACTAGGGAATCAGTGGTGAGATCCTATTGACTCCCTTGACATTGGCTCCCAACACACAGGATATTGATGAATGACTATGATCAGAGGAGAATGAGCAATGAGAATACACAAATATCCCCATGCTGTATGGTGTAAATAGCAGTTTAACATGCAGTGTCTTCTCACTGTGTCCATAGACTAATCTGATTTCCTTCGCATTTCGTCTGGCATCCCCATGAATCAGTGTTCCTAATCAGCCCAGCTATCATAGAGGCTCCTCTGCATTCCAAAACAGGATCTCTCTCAGTTATTGCCAATTTAACGTTAGTTACTGTTGCATAAGGTATTCTGAATGGCTATGCACACTGCTTTCTGTTTATTCAAGTGTGTTAAATCTACCATTCAAATGCCTTAATGATTGTTGATTTGAGATGAACTTTTAAAGGTAATATTGGGTCAGTCCATGGTTAGGCCACAACCAAGCAATAACTCAAACCCAGTAGTGACATTGAAAAAAATGACCATTCAAGTTTTCAGGGCAGCAAGATCAAGGCTCATTTCATTTTCTAAGTGGAATAAATCTGTTTAACGTTGTTTGTCATTGAATGTATCCAAGGCATCTCTGATTGGCTTCTTTGGATGACTGTGAGGACACTTTCTGCGTAAATTAGATTTAACATGGGTATGTCACACGAGTACTCATCATTCCCTGCTGTGACATACCTACAACTTGTGGAGGATTTGTGTGATCCACCCTATAAACCAAAGCAATGTTCCAAGCCAGGATCCAGTCTAACGTTGTGATCTAAAAAGCATCAGTCACAGCTCACTAGTGGATCCTGATCAAATGGCAACACTGATTTGAACTCTACTGTAAACATAACTGCACCAGGCCATTTCTGACCCTCTTTGGTAAGTGTGACATGTTTCATGATGTCCGTTTGGCCCATTAGGAAATTATGGTTGTTATATTTGTGTAGATGTTTTCCATCTTGAGTGCACTACTGACATCAGACAGAGATGGATTCCATTTTTATACAGTGTTAAAAAACACATTTAATTCCCCACATGAAACCTATCTTAGCCTCTTATCATCTACGCCTTGTTATCAAATCATTGTTGTTAGCACTCCTGCTGCCCCCCCCACACACACACATAAACACAGAGTAGTACACACACAACACACAGTAGTAGACACACTTCATTTCATATTCCATACAGTAAGCCTACTTCCTTCACAATCCTTAAAAGCTTGAGACTCTTTGGAACTACATTGTTCAAATTGTTAGGTTGCTATAGTGACCGCTGAACTGATGCTGCTGCTTTGAATCGAACCTCAGTAGATAAAATGGGTATCAATGCCCTTCCATGCCATAGACTTCCTATTCTCTGAATGGGTTTGGAGAGATAATCCATATTATTAGTCAATACTTTAACGCTAATGCACTTATGCAATTTCCACACAGTGCTTTTCCTTTTTTCTTCATTATGACAATTTACCCAAATTACCTATTTAAAGATTATAATTTCAAATTGGAGTTAATATAAAACAGAAATAATGATTTGCGGTAAAAAGAAGCAAATCCAATATTTTTGATTCTCTTCCATGTCTACCATGATAAGATACATTTTGAATATGCAAAGAAGCCTTCAATACAGTAAGAAGGAGAGGTTCTTCCATGCATAATTGGCTTCACTGCTACTCACACATCAAAACAAAATGTAATTGAAAGTATTTTTTTTATTTAACCTTTATTTAACTAGGTAGGCCAGTTGAGAACAAGTTCTCATTTACAACTGCGACCTGGCCAAGATAAAGCAAAGCAGTGTGACACAAACAACAATACAGAGTTACACATGGAATAAACAAACGTACAGTCAATAACACAATAGAAAAAGTCCATATACAGTGTGTGCAAATGGCGTACGGAGGTAAGGAAATAAATAGGCCATAGTAGTGAAGTAATTACAAGTTAGCAAATTAACACTAGAGTGATAGATGTGCAGATGATGATGTGCAAGTAGAAATACTGGTGTGCAAAAGAGCAAAAAAGTAAATACAAATAATATGGGGATGAGGTAGGTAGTTGGATGGGCTATTTACAGATGGGCTGTGTACAGCTGCAGCAATCGGTAAGCTGCTCAGATAGCTGATGCTTAAAGTTAGTGAGAGGGAGATATAGGTCTCCAACTTCAGAGATTTTTGCAATTCGTTCCAGTCATTGGCAGCAGAGAACTGGAAGGAAAGGCGACCAAAGGAGGTGTTGGCTTTGAGGATGACCAGTGAGACATACCTGCTGGAGCGCGTGCTACGGGTGGGTGTTGCTATGGTGACCAGTGAGGCGGAGCTTTACCTAGCAAAGACTTATAGATGACCTGGAGCCAGCGGGTCTGGCGATGAATATGTAGCGAGGGCCAGCCGACTAGAGCATACAGGTGGGTGGTAATTGGGGCTTTGGTGACAAAACGGATGGCACTGTGATAGACTGTTGGAGGCTATTTTGTAAATGACATCGCCGAAGTCGAGGATCGGTAGGATAGTCAGTTTTATGAGGATATGTTTGGCAGCGTGAAGGAGGCTTTGTTTGCGAAATAGGAAGCCAATTCTGGATTTAATTTTAGATTGGAGATGTTTAATATGAGTCTGGAAGGAGAGTTTACAGTCTAGCCAGACACCTAGGTATTTGTAGTTGTCCACATATTCTAAGTCAGAACCGTCCGGAGTAGTGATGCAAGTCCGGCGGGTGGGTGCGGGCAGCGATCGGTTGAAGAGCATGCATTTTGTTTTACTAGCGTTTAAGAGCAGTTGGAGGCCACGGAAGGAGTGTTGTATGGCATTGAAGCTTGTTTGGAGGTTTGTTAACACAGTGTCCAAAGAAGGGCCAGATGTATACAGAATGGTGTCGTCTGCGTAGAGGTGGATCAAGGAATCACCCGCAGCAAGAGCGACATCATTGATATATACAGAGAAAAGAGTCGGCCTGAGAATTGAACCCTGTGGTACCCTCATAGAGACTGCCAGAGGTCCGGACAACAGGCCCTCCGATTTGACACACTGAACTCTATCTGAGAAGTAGTTGGTGAACCAGGCGAGGCAGTCATTTGAGAAACCAAGGCTGTTGAGTCTGCCGATAAGAATACAGTGATTTACAGAGTCGAAAGCCTTGGCCAGGTCAATGAAGACGGCTGCACAGTACTGTCTTTTATCGATGGCAGTTATGATATCGTTTAGTACCTTGAGCGTGGCTGAGGTGCACCCGTGACAAGCTCGGAAACCGGATTGCACAGCGGAGAAGGTACGGTGGGATTCGAAATGGTCAGTGATCTGTTTGTTAACTTAACTTTGTTAACTGAAGACTTTAGAAAGGCAGGGCAGGATGGATCTAGGTCTGTAACAGTATCTACCTAGAGTACAGATATTTGCTGCTTCCTGTGAAGTGACGGTATAAAGGTTTTTGGATGTTACAGCAGATTACTTATGAAGATGCAAAAGAAATGGAGAGTATACTGATGTGTGAGAGATGAGGAAAGAGAGGAAGTGGGAGCAGAGAGAGGGGATGACAGAGGCCTGCCTCGTGGGAGACTGTTGCTGAGGTGTGGTGGTCTCTCAGGCGCTTATAGCTGCCGAAGCATCGCCCAGGTGGGTGCTGCACTTTTCGGTGGTGGATCTGTTTTAGCCTAGCTACAGCTGTGAACTTCAGAGACAGACAGAGGTGCCTGATAAAGAGCTACATTAAATAAATCTATTATTGTTATTTCCAGACTCAAATTACATTCTACTTAAGTGATAATGCCCAAGACGCCTGTGTTTGTTGGATATATTGGCACGGGTGTTAGGCCCGAGACGAAGTATATACATACTGTATATTTCAAGGTGAACCCCTTTCTAACAATCACCTTTCCTACCAAAGACAGAGAGTCTGCTATTGAAGACACAATGTATTGTAATGACCCTAGGGGATAGGTGCCTTACATTGTTTTCCAACTGGGATATTCTCATTGGGATTGTGGCTAGGGTGTTTGTCTATCTCAATTTACAAATACTTAAAATGCATTATTTTGTTGCATTATTTACACATAAATACTTACTTGTGTACAAAACATTAGGGACACCTGCTCTTTCCATGACATAGACTGACCAGGTGAATCCAGGTGAAAGTTTTGATCACTTTTTTTGATGTCACCTAAATCCACTTCAATCAGTGTAGATGGAGGGGAGGAGACAGGTTAAAGAAGGATTTTTAACTTCTTAGGGAGCAGCGCACGAGGTGACCGTTTTGGAGAGCCTGGCGTGCCCAAAGTAAAATGCCTCCCATTCAGGCCCAGAAAATAGGATATGCACATATTTAGTACCATTGGATAGGAAATACTCTGCATTTTCTAAAAGTGTTAACCATTTGTCTGTGAGTAAAACAGAACGGATATGGCAGGCGAAACCCAGAGGAATTTCTGTCCTGGAAAAAGTGGTTTTGACAGAGTGCCTCATTTGGAACCTCTCCCTTATGAAAATGCCCTTATAAGGGCATATGAATGCAGTACCTATCGCTTCCTCTGGATGTCAACAGTCTTGAGACACTGTTCAGATTTTTATTAGATGCATTAGAGCAGAGAAGAAGAGGAATCAGGAAGTGTCCCCTCAGATGTCCTATACAAGACAACGCGCGCTCCCGCCAGGCTCGTCCTTTGTTTTTTTTCCGTTCTTATCGCCCAGTTTATATTCCGGTTGAATTATTATAGTAAATATACATAAAAGTGTTCCTAAGGATACATTAAAAAGGATGTTTGATTGTTCTTGGACAAGTTTATAGGTATAAGTTGAACGAGTTCTCTTCACGTTTCAATGGAGGAGTGGAGGCTGTAGTTTCTGAATATAAACGCGCGAACCAAAC
>QNTS01000498.1:84349-129446 GCA_003317085.1 Hucho hucho | reverse complement strand
AGAATATCAGAAAGAGCAACCTGGGTCAACGTTACCCACTGCAGAAAGGTAGGAACACATACAAACACCGTGGAGCACACGCAGAGTTAGAGAGCAGAACTGGACCAATAGGGTCTGGGGGTCGCCTCTGTTAACGAAGATTTCCTACCCCGACCTATCATCACTGTAGTGTGTTCACTAGAGGTGTGAGTATGGGGTGGTACCTAGCAGACTGGCTAAGGGCAGGAGAGGGTTGGCGGTTTTTGGGATATGGGGTACCTTGAGCTGCATCATAGTTTTGATGATCTTTTTATAAATCCTGATTCGACACCTCTAGTATAAATTATATGTCGCTGACAGGTTTAAGAAGTAAAAGACAAGTTATATAATACCCAACCCCTCATGAATAAGAAGGATATAAAGAAGGAGTCCAAATAGGTGATGATGTAAGATTTAAGGTAAATATTAAACATTTCCCTAATAGAAGCAGGAATATGGCTGCATAATAAATCATATAAGATTATTCGGGACTTTGTGATAGCTTTATATTTCTGTTTGGGACTCATTTCATCTTGTTCCTGGCCTAGGTAATTAAACATACTTGGGGACCGGGGTATGTGAACGGAAAGTGATCTCGATGGAGTTTTAAACAAAGTTTGGATATTAATGACTGTAGAGTAGATGTAGCAGTAACCCTCCAAAGAGTCACAGAAACAGACACGGAATGAAGGTATTGGGCTTACACTGATGATTATGGACATGATTTTTCCTGTTCATTAATCCAGTCGGTAGAGACCAACTTCACGAAAGACCCAGGTCTTGTAGTGGATCTCAATAGATGTCTGTCAATGTGACTGATTTGGGTTCAGAAGTATAGGAGAAAATTCTCAACCTTACAGATTCTATAACTGATGTGTGTTGAGCTTGTACCAATAAAGGAGGCCTCTGACAGGCATTACCTAAAGGGTGGAGGGGCACTTGTGTTCTGGTATTATTGGTCCAACCAGTTAGGATTAGACATCAGAGGCCAGTTCTGGACGGGATAACTAGAAAAAGGAGAAATATAGGTTCTATTATATGCAGTTCTATTTGGATGGATGTCATAGGCATCGCCAGAGAAGTTCCAGACGAGTATAAAGCTATGACTCAGATTAGGGAGGGTTTTATCACTACGTTCTTCTGGTGGGTAACGATAACTAAAAATGTTGATTGGATCAATTATATGTATTATAATAAACAAGGATTTGTGAATAAGACTAGAGATGCAGTGATGGGAATCTCTGAACAATTATCCGCCACCTCCCTCATGACCTGGCAAAATAGGTTGGCTCTAGATGTGTTATTGGCTGAAAGGGTGGCGTCTGCAGAATGGTGGGGGCATATGGTGGGGCAGTAATGTGCTGTACCTTCTTCCCCAATAACATAGCTCCAGCTCTGACGAGTTGGTTTGACAATATGTTTGGGCAATGGAAAAATTTAATGATTACTGTGTTGTGGGCAACTTTCACCTTTATGACTGTGTTAGATCTGTGTGGGTGTTGTGTGATTCCGTGTGTGAGAGGTTTAATTTCCAGGACTCTGGAGAAATCAATGACACAACAGATGGTGAGATACGGACCAATTCCGAGCTCTGATCAGGGGAATGATGAATACATGCCTCGTGACCCTCTAGATGGCTCCAGTTCCTTTACTCATGAGGAACCCATGTTTGATGAGACAATTTTCAATGTTTAGATTAGATCTTAAATGTTATGCTGTTTCTTTTTATGAAGATCATAATGAAAATCCTACCTAGAAGAGTTGTGATTGGATATAGGCCTAGAACAGTAATTGATGAGGTTCAGATGTAAATACATGTATTGGTTTTGTGTAATCGTTTTATGTGGCAATGATAATTCTAATCAAAATAGATGTGGTGTTATTTCTTTATAGTTTGTTTCTTTTTGGTGTGGTGTCATTATTAATTCTAATCAATATAGAGGGGTGATTGTGTGTAAAAATTTAGTCAATCGGGGGGATTGTTATAGATTTCATTGTTTTATGACTAAATGTTTGTACATCTAAGAATATTCCATTCTGAAAATGTATGAGATAGAGATAGGGTTATAAGACAAAATGGTAGTCCAATTAATGTGTGTGTCTAGAAATGAATATTGTGGAGAGTGGAACAGGCTGGTACAATTTGACCTAGAGAGTATCTGTGAGAACAAAGCATTCTTAGTTCTAATCAGACATATGTGGGAAGGCTTCTGGTCCTAGGGACGGGAGGGACGGTTAGGAGCTGTCCAAGGTTGACTTATGTTGCAAAGATTGTGATAAGGAATGAATGGGTACTGTGGGAAAACACTATTTCCTGGAAAGGGTGGGGAATATGGTGGGGCCTTTGTATTTTTTTGTATTTCAACATTGTACCATATAAGAGACTGTGTACACCTTTTAGAGCTCAGAGCTCTTGCGTGAATTAAACGATTTACCTTTGACCATTGTAGACTGGGCTCCTGTCTGTCTTATTTCAACCAGTATCTTACAAATTCTGGGTTACAGACGGAGTTGTTTAATTGAACTTCAGTTTATGAACATTGAGAACAAAATTTCTATAACACCAACTTCAGTCTGTAGCGCCCAAACCGTTTGAGCTATAAACTCATAATGACCCCAGTAAGGAAAGGGAGACTCTCATGGGACTTGTCTGAAGGTAACCCATACAAACAAATGGAAGTATGGAGGTAGTTTTGTGGCAACAAAAATAATAAGGGGGAGAGGGGAACCGGCCAGGCAGAGACAGCACGGGCGGTTCTTTGCGCCAGTGCCTTTCCGTTCACCTCCACACTCCTGGGCCAGACTACACTCAATCATAGGACCTACTGAAGAGATGAGTCTTCAATAAAGACTTAAAGGTTGAGACCGAGTCTGCGTCTCTCACATGGATAGGCAGACCATTCCGTAAAAATTTAGCTTTATAGGAGAAAGCCCTGCCTCCATCTGTTTGCTTAGAAGTTCTAGGGACAGTAAGGAGGCCTGCGTCTTGTGACCGTAGCGTACGTGTAGGTATGTACGGCAGGACCAAATCGGAAAGATAGGTAGGAGCAAGCCCATGTAATGCTTTGTATGTTAGCAGTAAAACCTTGAAATCAGCCCTTGCCTTAACAGGAAGGATAGCACAGGAGTAATATGATCACATTTTTTGGTTCTAGTCAAGATTCTAGATTCTAGAAGTTTATTTAGTGCTTTATCCGGGTAGCTGGAAATAGAGCATTGCAGTAGTCTAACCTAGAAGTGACAAAAGCATGGATTAATTTTTCTGTCCAAAATCAGAAGCTTTTGCAATGTTACGTAAATGGGTCCAGAGTAACGCCGAGGTCCTTCACAGTTTAATTTGAGACGACTGTACAACCATCAAGATTAATTGTCAGATTCAACAGAAGATCAGAAGTCATCAGACTTAGCTATGATTAAACACTAGTCCTGTGCTAAGCTTCTATAGGAGGTAATGCTAGAGTTGGCCTCCATAGAGCAGTGATCAGCAGCAGAGGAAGTAACGGCCCGTAGGGGCAATGCAATAGAGTTAGACAGAAGGTGTACAGTATATGTGGCCTGGTCATTGTAGATTCAATCACTCCACTTCTTCTATGTAATGTTGTCTCCGGCTAGAGCAGCCTACTATTTTAATTACCCAATAAATTCAATCAATCAATCTCTGCCCATCATATTTTGTTGTGATTTCATCATGTTTTCTCATTATAGATGACTATTTATACAGTACCTTATACCACAGCATTGTTGAATACTGATTTCTCATTGCCTAGAAGGGCATTCTAGAATGGACATTAAAACCAGTTGTAAATTATATCGGGACACCTTGCAATCATGACGCAATATCGCCTACACATGCAGACCGTACTTGCTACAAAGTTACAGAAGGCTAAACCAACAACCACACAAACTAAAATTGGATACATCGTAAATGCAGATCCAACAGACACTTATTTTTTTTAAGCATCTGATGGCCTAATGTAGTGAGTGAAGGACATGAATTTCTCCGGCCCCTATGTAGCAGTCATGACGCAAGTGGCGCTATGCTGTCAAATCCTCCCACGTTTCTAGTTGTCAGCAACTGGTATTTTTGAATTCTGTTGCCTTACTGGTAGGTTTGCTAACAACAAACTATTTATCTAGCGTTTGATATGCAATGCGATCTCCTCCTAATGAACAGAGTTGAATGTCCTGACGAGAAGGCAAACTTTTCTAGCTTTTCTATGCAGCCAAAATCGGGCATCATCAGCTCCTTCTTGTGGATGTATCCAAATGAATCTCAATAGCTTAAACAAACGCAAATGCAGCTAATTTGCTGTTATTCTGGCTGCAAAGGTCATGACTGTGCTAGTCATAGCTAGTTGGCTATCTAGCAAGCAAGGGACAAGAACATTGCCAGCGAGCATGGCAACGGAACATACAGTGTAGAACAACTGAGTCATGTCCATAAATATCTAACTAATCGAACAAACAACTAAATCAGGTCTAGCGACCAAAAGATGACAAAGTGAATTCTCTTATAAAATATAAAATATAAAAAATATACACTACCATTCAAAAGTTTGGGGTCACTTAGACATTTTTGGTCCATTAAAATAACATCAAATTGTTAATTTTGTAAATGACTATTGTAGCTGGAAACAGCAGATTTTTTTATGGAATATCTACATAGGTCATCTAGAGGCCCATTATCAGCAACCATCACTCATGTGTTCCAATGGCACGTTGTGTTAGCTAATCCAAGTTTATCATTTTAAAAGGCTAAATGATCATTAGAAACCCCTTTTTCAATTATGATAGCACAGCTGAAAACTGTTGCCTTGATTAAAGAAGCAATAAAACTGACCTTTTTAGACTAGTTGAGTATCTGGAGCATCAGCATTTCTGGGTTCGATACAGGCTCATAATGGCCAGAAACAAATACCTTTCTTCTGAAACTCATCAGTCTATTCTTGTTCTGAGAAATTAAGGCTATTCCATGCTAGAAATTGCCAAGAAACTGAAAATCTGTGTACTACTCCCTTCACAGAACAGCACAAACTGGCTCTAACCAGAATAGAAAGAGAAGTGGGAGGCCCCGGTGCACAACTGAGCAAGAGGACAAGTACATTAAAGTGTCTTGTTTGAGAAACAGATGCCTCACAAGTCCTCAACTGACAGTTTCAATAAATAGTACCTGCAAAACACTAGTCTCAACGTCAACAGTGAAGAGGCGACTCCGCGATGCTGGCCTTCTAGGCAGAGTTGCAAAGAAAAAGCCATATCTCAGACTGGCCAATAAAAAGAAAAGATTAAGATGGGCAAAAGAACACAGACACTGGACTGAGGAACTCTGCCTAGAAGGCCAGCATCCCGGAGTCGCCTTTTCGCTGTTGACGTTGAGACTGGTGTTTTGCGGGTACTATTTAATGAAGCTGCCAGTTGAGGACTTGTCAGGCGTCTGTTTCATGAACAAATGAACATTGAAACTTCCATATCCTCTGGAACAGACTGTTATAGGACACTTAGAAGGTCTTAAGGGCCACATTGGTGTGGAAAAAGCCTTTCGGAGCTCTGTGAAAGACCGCTTACACATGTCTCTGTAGCCCTGCACTGCCTGGCCTGTTCTCCACTAGATGTATCACTGGAGATAATTTCCAACACATTCAAAATGCAAAATGCCGGAATAACATTTTGAAGCATCGACTTAAGTACATGTTTACAGCAAAACGCAATCACATATGCTACACACTTGCGTATGCGTGCACACACACAGCGCTCACACACACGGCTTTGCCGTTTTTTCTGATTGGTTAGGCACTATCTTTGATACTTTAGGCTATTTTTGCAAAACTCTGCACATCAACCACAAAACCTTACACCAAACCAGCAAAACATTATACATGTCTTGCAAAATCAAACAATTCTTGCAAAACTCTTCAAACTCTTTGTGTCAATACAGTACACACAAACCATAATTTGAATAAGCACACGAAGCACCAACTACGCACTAACATTGTCCCAGATGATAACGTACCTGGGCTGCTCTGGCCCCTGGTCATTAGGGATTAGTCTGTTGTGGAGGGTGTCTAGAAATGTGATAATGTGTGTAGTGTTGTATGGGCCTAGGATTGCATGATTGACAAGGAGCACACATTGTTATGTTGCCACCACGTTGTCCCAGGACATTGATGATGGCACGGTGTCCGATTATATTTCTGCCGTGGCCCCTTGTTTTTGCAAGATTGAAACCTGCAAGGTTGAAACCTGCCTCGTCCACATATATTAGCTCATGATGCACTGCATCTTCTTCTAGCTCCATGACTCTCTGAAAGAGACAAGACAAAACAATGTATCACAGTACGAAAAGACAGGGATCAGTCAATATGATGTAGCACCATACACTTCCAGATGCAGTACCAATGATAGGATAGTATAGCTGCACATTTTCATATCTCAGTTGTTTTACACAAGTTTCTTTCGAAAGGGACTCTGTACAGCTGCTTCATCCTAATTCTATTGCGTTTCAGTAGACGAGACAGTGCAGAGAGACTCACTCTGTTGACGTTGTGGAATATGGTGTTATCTGCCATTATGTGGTCCTGCAGTTCTCTGAGTCTGATGCAGTTTTATTTGCAATGACCATATTTACAATGTGGGTCTCCTGCTCTGGGGTGAACAGTCAACCTCTTCCACCAGATACTGGTTTTCTTGCAGTTCTGTAAAAACATTTGAATGGTTTTAGTGATAGATCCTTCTCATTATGAAAGTACAGTACATGTTACTGTACACGTAAGACTACAGCACTCACAGTTACTTACCGGTTCTCATTTCGAAATATACGGATGATACCTGCAACAGTATAGCGGCTCAGATTTGGTTGAACCCGTTGCCCAGCCTCCCTCATGCTCATCCCATGGTTGACAACATGGTCAACCACAGTCGCTCTGATTTCATCAGTTATTGTGTTCCTGACTCCCCTTCCTCTTCCTCTTCCCCGTCCTCTCCTTCTCCCTGTCCTACTTCACCTCTTCCTTCTTCTCTTCCTCCTCCTCCTCTTACTTCTTCACCTCCTCAATCTCGTCCTCCTCGTCCTCCTCTTCCTCCTTGTCCTCCTGTAGTTCTCACCCCTCTTACTCTCTGTCCAATATTGGCCTCCATTGTTGTCCAAACCAAATGTTTACCTGTGGCCTATTTATAGTGCTCAAGCTCTGATTTGTAACTGAACTCATTATCTAAAAGTGTTTTCACATTTGTCAATATGGAAAGGCAATTGGCGAAATAGTGTAGCAATGTAGAGACCAATGTTTACAGCTTTGCTAGAAGTGTGTTATTAAATTTCAAACTGAGTGTAAAGCAGAGAAAGTGCGTTCAGTTTGGCACACTTGGTAAATGCATTGGCTACAAGTTCTAATGGTTTCAGAGATAGTGCTTCAAGAATCACTGTTGGTGATAAAGCGTTCAGAAAAAACTAAAATGAACAAATGATCAGTGAAACATCCATACCCACCCACCCCCCCCATCCACCCTCTGAAGCTATGAACGGTTGGCCTGCTCTATACGTGTACAGAAGACCAGATGCTGCTGAGTGTAGGGTTGGAGGGCCAGTATAGGGAGCACTCTTCCTCAGATCTAAAGGAAACCAGGGCAGTGATTGGGAACACTTCCTCATCCTCTGGCTCTGACTCTGACTTATTAAAGATCCAATGGCAATTGTCACAAAAATTGGGGTGTTTACCCAAGGAACTGGCTAAATTCCCAACCCAGCCCCTCGCACTTCCATGGTGACCCAAATCACTCGCATCTTCAAGTTAACTCAATCAACCAAATCTTTATTCTCGCCTCTGGAATTCTTCCCTGTTGCTGTAAATTAGAATGAAATAAAGGTAAATTATATAGTCGTGATTCACAATGCTAATTTCAATGAGCTGCAAATGGAGAATAACAGGCCACCTGAGGAGAAAACAAAGACCTCTCAACTCTGTTTACCAAGCAGTGTAAACAAACAAAGTTTTAGCATTAATTATACTCCTCATATTCAGTAGAAAGCATGAAGTGGGTAGTGATAAGGCTAGGTTTTGGTCGGCTGCACTATCGTCCCTGCCAACTCAAGCTTGAGAGCCGCAGCTGATGGGTGGTTCATTGAGAGGATGATCATGACGCCAACTCCCCACTGCTTGGTCAACAAGCCATTAACATTTAACTATTTCATCCGCTCCTATGATAAGCCCACCTCCACTTCAGGCACGGATGAAGGAGGCCATATACTCATCTGGTGGCAAATAGCACATGCTCTCTGATATGAATGTTTTATTGAAAGGCAGGCAAAATGGAAGACACGTATAAGAGAGAGCTTTAATACAATTCCTCTCTGACTACAATATGAAACGCAAGGACATTTTATTTTAAGACTTTCTCTGACAAATGTGGGCATTTCCTAATTGTGTGACAGCTCACCTAACGTGAATGAATAGCCAATGTAGAAGCACACTAACAATTTCCATAGTAGCCAAAGCAGCAAAATCATTCTTTGTGCAACAGGCGTTTTTTCCCAATGTATCTACAGTTGAAGTCGTAAGTTTACATACATTTAGGTTGTAGTCATTAAAACTCGGGTTTTCAGAGAGATGAACGGACTTTGGTGCGAAAAGTGCAAATTGTTCCCAGAACAACAGCAAAGGACCTTGTGAAGATGCTGGAGTAAACAGGTACAAAATTATCTATATCCACAGTAAAACAAGTCCTATATCGACATAACCTGAAAGGCCGCTCAGCTAGGAAGAAGCCACTGCTCCAAAACCGCCATAAAAAAGCCAGACTACGGTTTGCAACTGCACATGGGGACAAAGATTTTGGAGAAATGTCCTATAGTCTGATGAAACGAAAATAGAACTGTTTGACCATAATGACCATCGTTATGTTTGGAGAAAAAGGGGGAGGCTTGCAAGCCGAAGAACACCATCCCAGCAGCATCATGTTGTGGGGGTGCTTTGCTGCAGGAGGGAGTGGTGCACTTCACAAAATAGATGGCATCATGAGCGAGGAAAATTATGTGGATATATTGAAGCAACATCTCAAGACATCAGTCAGGAAGTTAAAGCTTGGTGACAAATGGGTCTTCCAAATGGACAATGACCCCAAGCATACTTCCAAAGTTGTGGCAAAATGGCTTAAGGACAACAAAGTCAAGGTATTGGAGTGGCCATCACAAAGCCCTGACCCCAATCCTATAGAATATTTGTGGGCAGAACTGAAAAAGCGTGTGCGAGTAAGGAGGCCTGACAAACCTGATTCAGTTACACCAGCTCTGTCAGGAGGAATGGGCCAAAGTTCACCCAACTTATTGTGGGAAGCTTGTGGAAGGCTACCCAAAACTTTTGACCCAAGTTAAATAATTTAAAGGCAATGCTACCAAATACTAATTGAGTGTATGTTAACTTCTGACCCACTGGGAATGTGATGAAAGATATAAAAGCTGAAATCAATCATTCTCTCTACTATTATTCTGACATTTCACATTCTTACAGTAAAGTGGTCATCCTAACTGACCTAAGACAGGACATTTTTACTAGGATTAAATGTCAGGAATTGTGAAAAACATAGTTCAAATGTATTTGGCTAAGGTGTATGTAAACTTCCGACTTCAGCTATATTTCATTATTTTCTCTCAGCTCTTGAGAGTAGCTACAGTAGGCCTAATTGACATGAGATGGTGATTCCACTTGGGTGGGCTACTAACAGTGAACTTGTTGCCCTCATAGCAACTGGTAGGCACCCAAGTTACTACCAGTTTATTAAAATATAAGCAACTTGCAGGGGTTCATATTAGCCTGACATTTTAGCTGTCACAACTTTGGCACAGCTCTAGACGCAGGCTTGACATTGTGCCTCTTGCATCTTTATGGGGGAATGAATGAGTGCTGCTCCCAGTGCCAGGATGCTTTTCCTGCTGATCGCCGTGCTCAATCATGTCCTGAGCAGTGGTTGTTTGTCTTCTTTATATTTGTATTTCCCCCATACCACTTACTCTATCTCCTCTAATTTCATGTTCATGAATGAGCCCCTCTCCATGCTGTACTGCCGTTGTACAATTGTTTTTACCATTTTCCTTTTCTAGAGTTTTTTTTTGTTTAAGCGCATTTGTGAAATATGATAGTTAAGCATTCCTGAGGCATAAATAAAACATTGGTTAAATCTAAATTGTTTATTTTGGCACATTGGCAAACAACCAAGGTACAAGCTAGTAAGAATTTCTCGTTAGAAAAGTCCCTACAGAAATATATGCATCCTGATTCCAAGTACAGAGGGAACGTTTGGAAAAACAGTATACACAGTTAAAATATAACTTTTTATAGTCTGTTTTTATCAATGGATGCCTAATGAGGCTTTTGTAGTTTCATATAATGTGTGCGCCAGAGAGAATGACTGTTCTTTTCGTGTCCACTCTCAACAACATACTCAAGCACACTCATCATGCATTAGCACAACACATGCCCCTTTTAACTTTCAGTGAAAGGATGAAACAAGAACATTGATTCATCCTGCTTCTCTATAAGCTGCATGTGATATCTTACCTGAGAGGCTGCAACAGCACTATACAGTTGCATCTACGTTCTCACAGATATTTCTTAAATCTTAAGAGCAAAACTTGGAAGGTCTATTTGTGTTTGCACGTGTGACGCACAGTGAGAGCTGTATGGATGTCCTTCACTTAGGTAGGTATTGGCTATGGTTTTATATTACCGCCAGCACACTCGTGACAGATGACATCCTGGAATGAGATTTTCTGTGGCTGAAGATGGTCACAAGCAAAAAACTGAGTCTCATGCCTGCATCAGCCTCCCACCATGTTAGAAAAGAGCAGTTCTGGTTGAAATGAATAGACACAACAAGCCCTTTTATCTGTTGTATGACTATTTCAAAGTAACCACATTGGTTGGTGTATGTTCAAGGTCCCATAAGTTTATGAGGAGAGGTGAGGCTGTTGCGCTTGGGGACTCTTTGGATGAACGACACACACTTACCACTTAACTCTTCTGCTTCTCATGTCACTTTGTGATCAGAAGGGAGCCAAGCCACCAATACTATTGCTGTAAAACATTTGCTGACCATTTTTGAAAACCACTCGGTTAAAAATAGCTCTCGTAGCAATTTGGGAAATAATTTTCCCCTATAATTTCCCTGCTCCATGTTGAGAAGCACCTCACAGATCCCCTCTTGAGAGGACCACCAGAACACAACATTGCTGCTTGCATTAGAAAGGTCAGAGTGTGGTGTTGCGCATGTAGGTAGCCTTTTATTTCACATTATAATGGACTCATATAGTCATTATATAATGGACTCAATAACAGTCATTGCTTCATGACTGGTTTTACTTTCTGTTTTTCTTGTGTATATTCTGTATAATACTAATGGGCTATTTCATCTCTATTTTATACTAGATACCTTTATAGCATTTAATAACAATTACAAAAAGTCATCTCCGTCCCTTACCAGAGAAAAACGTAGGGCTGGGCCATTTTGTCTAGCATGCCAAGCATGGAGACGCTGTGGCTTGACAGCTCTTGTGCAGTCCAGTGATGCCATACTTCGTTTCTGGGCTCTTTCTCTCCATACCCATGAGGGTTGCACTCAAGGTAGGCCAAGACCCCAAGGACGCCGTACTACTATGGCTGTTTCACTGCACAATGTGACAATACAACACTTATTGTTATTAGCTTATGTAACAGGGTGAAACTCTTGCAGTGTTGAATGCAGTGTCTGTCAATGCCAGGTGTCTGTCATTTCTAATTAAGGGGGTAGCTGCCATGCCCAGGTATAAAGGTTTGTCTGTTTCTCTCATTCAGAAGATCCCTTTATGATTGTTCAGGTGGGGTGACTGGTGACTGGTGACGAGTGACGAGACTGGAGCAGTGTATCTCGCCACTTGTAGCTGTTCTCCTTAGCATGCCTTTCCTGATATTGGTATGGATTTCTTGTGTAGGCCAGATCAGAATTAAAATATATATTGACTTTTGTTGATGTGGACACAGATGTAATAATGTTTTGTTTGGTCAGCAGTGATTGTGCAACATACCTGAAAGCTCTTGAAAATAAGTGTATTTTGTATCTGATATTTGGCTGGACATTTCCATGCTTAACTCCCTAACCTGTTTTAGTTTTAGTCCTGAGAATGTCCCCTCGTGTATGTGTTAAGTCCCCTGTTACACTTACCCTACTTCACCCACTGCTGCCTCTGCCTACACGCAGACTATGCTGTGGCACCTGACCCCCATGTAAAGAATTGCCTAAAATTTGCTTTAAAATTGCAACATTTTCTCTACTGCCCATAGATGGGTTCATTGTTTAGCAACAAAATCAATGCATATGCAACTATGGGGAAAAACTGACTGGGTTAGCTTGGATTGTTGGCAGCATGTAAACTATTTAGTATCCAATGTTTATTAAAAAAATGTGTTTGCACTTGGTTAGCTAGCGAATTTTGGCCATATTAGCATAGACATGACATTAGTTAAAACACCTCTAGAGCAAGAGAGAACTAGCTTGTAATGGCTCTGTGATGCAGGTCTTGCAGAATCAAGCGCAGGAAACGGAGATGCGACAAAACTTCTTTACTCGAAGAAAACAAACTACTAACAGCAGTAGTGAACACACTGCTCACGACACAACGGAGCCACACGTACAGATAACTAATCACGGACAAAACCCAGGGGGAAACAGAGGGATTAAATAAGGACACGTGTAATTCGGGAAATGGGAACCAGGTGTGGATGAGACAAGACAAACAGAAAATGAGAAATGGATCGGTGGTGGCTAGAACTCCGGTGACGGCGACCGCCGGTAGCCACCCGAACTAGGAGAGGGACCAACTTCAGTGGAAGTTGTGACAGTACCCCCCCCCCCCTTGACGCGCGGCTATGGCAGCGCGCCGACACCGGTCTCAGGGACGACCCGGAGGACAAGGTGCAGGGCGATCCGGGTGGAAGCGGTGAAATTCCCGCAGCAACGAAGGATCCAGGATGTCCTCCACCCGCACCCAGCTTCTCTCCTCCGGACCGTACCCCTCCCACTCCACGAGGTACTGAAGGCCCCTTGCCCGACGCCTTGAGTCCAAGATGGCTCGAACCGCATACACCGGGGGCCCCCTCGATGTCCAGAGGGGGCGGAGGAACCTCCAGAACCTCAAGTCCCTGGAGTGGGCCAGCCACCACCGGCCTGAGGAGAGACACATGGAACGAGGGGTTAATACGGTAGTCTGGGGGAAGCTGTAACCTATAACAAACCTCGTTCAGTCTCCTCAGGACTTTGAAAGGCCCCACAAACCGCGGCCCCAGCTTCCGGCAGGACAGGCGGAGGGGCAGGTTTCGGGTCGAGAGCCAGACCCGGTCCCCTGGTGCGAATACCGGGGCCTCATTGCGGTGGCGGTCAGCGCTCGCCTTCTGCCGCCTCATGGCTCTTCGCAGGTGCACGTGGGCGACGTCCCAGGTCTCCTCTGAGTGCCTAAACCATTCGTCCACCGCATGAGCCTCGGTCTGGCTCTGATGCCACGGTGCCAGAACCGGCTGAAAACCTAGCACACATTGAAATGGAGACAGGTTAGTGGAGGAGTGGCGGAGTGAGTTCTGGGCCATATCTGCCCAGGGAATGAAAACCGCCCACTCCCCCGGCCGGTCCTGGCAATACGACCTCAGAAACCTACCCACATCCGGGTTTACTCTTTCCACCTGCCCGTTGCTCTAGGGGTGAAAACCTGAGGTAAGGCTGACCGAGACCCCTAGACCCTCCATGAACGCCTTCCACACCCTAGGCGTGAACTGGGGACCCCGATAAGACACTATGTCCTCAGGCACCCCGTAGAGCCTCCGCAGTCTGTAGAGCCGTAGGGAGACCGGGCAAAGGAAGGAGGCGACAGGACTTAGAAAACCGATCCACAACAACCAGGATCGTCGTTTTACCCTGTGACGGTGGAAGATCACAAAATCCACCGACAGGTGTGACCACGGCCGCAGTGGAACGGGTAGGGGTTGTAATTTCCCTCTGGGCAGGTTCCTAGGCGCCTTGTACTGTGCGCACACCGAGCATGAGGAAATGTAAACCCTCACGTCCTTAGCTAATGTGGGCCACCAGTATTTCTCACTAAGACAGTGCACTGTCCGGCCGATACCTGGATGACCAGAGGAGGGTGATGTGTGAGCCCAAACAATCAGACGGTCGCGGACAGCAGACAGAACGTACATGCACCCAGCTGGACACTGAGTGGGAGTGGACTCTGTACGCACCGCCCGCTCGATATCCTCGTCCAGCTCCCATACCACCTGTGCCACCAGGCAAGAGGCAGGAAGTATGGGAGCTACCGTATCAGTCACCATGGAGTAAAGATGGAGGAAGTGAAGGTTCAAGCCGTAACGGAATGGCCCCAACCGACTACGGTCAAAGAACTACAAAGATTCTTAGGCTTTGCTCATTTCTACAGGCGTTTCATTCGCAACTACAGCTCTGTAGCATCCCCTCTAACATCTCTTCTAAAGGGTAAACCCACCAGGCTTGGATGGACTAAGGAAGCCACCAACGCTTTCATCGATCTGAAAGAAAGATTCACGTCTGCCCCTATTCTGAAGCACCCAGACCCCGGGCTACCCTTTATAGTAGAGGTGGATGCCTCCAACTGTGGAATCGGGGCAGTGCTATCACAGCGAAACGGTCAACCAGGTAAACTCCATCCATGTGCGTTCTTCTCAAGGAAACTAACTGCCGCGGAACATAACTATGATGTGGGGAACAAGGAGCTACTATCTATGAAAGCAGCCATCGAGGAGTGGCGACACTGGTTAGAGGGATCTGTACATTCCAAATCATCACAGACCACAAAAATTTGGAGTATATTCAAAATGCTAAACGCCTTAACCCACGTCAAGCCCGTTGGGCTCTCTTCTTCACGCGGTTCCAATTTACAGTGACCTATCGTCCCGGCAGTAAGAACTGTAAAGCCGATGCCCTCTCCAGACGTTATGACCCACCGAACACTTCTCATCAGAATCTATCCTCCCACGCTCTGTTATCCTCGCCCCTGTATCCTGGGATATCATGGAAGAGCTACAACAAGAACAGGAACGTGAACCCCCACCAGCTCATTGCCCCCCTGATAAACAGTACGTACCCCTAGGTCTACGCCAACGAATCATGCAATGGATCCACACCTCCATTAGTGCAGGCCATCCCGGCATTTCACGCACGTTACATCTCCTACAGAATTCGTTTTGATGGCCTGCAATGGCTAAAGAGGTCACTGCTTATGTCAAGTCTTGTCCCGTCTGTGCACAATCCAAAACACCTAAAGAATTACCCTCTGGTCTCCTGAAACCACTACCCATCCCACAACGACCATGGTCCCACCTATCCANGACCCCCTTTCAGTGCGTCCTGGGGTTCCAACCTCCCTTGTTCCCGTGGTCGGGCGAACCTTCCTCAGTCCCAGCGATGGATGACTGGATTCGACGCAGCGAGAGGGTGTGGGAAAGTGCGCACGTCCGTCTCCAGCGGGCCGTGAGAACACAGGAGTTCCAGGCCAACAGACGACGTCGCCCACATCCTCCCTACCAACCAGGACAACGGGTCTGGCTCTCAACCAAGGACATCAAGCTCAGGCTACCAAGCAGGAAGCTCAGCCCAAGGTATGTTGGCCCTTTTAAGATTCTCAAAATAATTAATGAGGTCACTTACCGATTGGAGCTTCCTGCTAACTACCGTATCTCTCCCTCCTTCCATGTATCCCTCCTCAAACCGGTCCATATTTAGCCTGTAACTATGCCTGGACTCTTTGCGAAGTATTGCTAGTTATCCTGCCTTACCGAGCGTTTTTGATTGCCTGTTGGACTGATGTTTCTGTTAAGATCTCTTGCCTGCCTACTGACCTCTGCCTTTTGGATTATCCCTTTGTATGACGACAGATCTGACTGCTCCTCTGGTTTTGACCCTCTGCCTGCCTTATCGTATATGTTCAAGGAATTGGGTGGCAACCAATCTCTCTTAGGGCTCCTGAAAGGCTAGAGGTGGCACTCACCTCATGTAAACTTGACTGAGAGGGTTGTAGGACAATTATTATTTGTAATTTACAGCTGACTTTAACCCCCAAACTTTCCACATAATGGTCTTTATTGGCTCAAATGAAAATAAATTATCCAATGAAAACAAAATAACCTCTAGTCATCTGAACAATACTTTTTGATCTTTATTTGATACTAGTTATAAGGCAAGTACAATAACAGGAGTCAACTCCTCTCCTATCCTGCTTGACAAAAACAGAGGGCTGGGCAACTTTGAAATGCGTGGTGTCCAAAGCGTTGTCCTTTAATGTCCATTAAGCCCAGTGCTGTGTGCCCACCTGTGAGATATCACACAGGCAGGCTAGTGATGCAGTGCGGGGCACTAACACAGAGCATTAGAATGCACTTGCTCTTCACACTGCCTAAAGCCTGATTAATGAGGACAGAGGTGGTGGATTGCAGCGATCTAGAGAGGGGGAGAGAGAGGGGAAGGAAGGAGGATGGGGTGGCCGAGACACTCAACATTAAATCAATTATGTTGCTTAAACAACACGCTGATCCTAAGTCGTAATAAGTTTTACTTTAGGAGTGTAGTGGCTCTACAGCAGGTCTTTTCGGAAACAAACGCAGGAGACCAGTTACACACTCCTTACTTTAATAAGGCACAAAATCTACGAACGTAGAATAGAGCTGCTCACACGCCACAAACATGAAACAATCACGGACAACACTGATGGGGGGAACAGAGGATTAAATAACACATGTAATTAGGGTAATGATGACCGGGTGTGAATAATGACAAGACAAACAGAAACTGAGAAATGGATCGGTGGTGGCTAGAACTCCGGTGACGTCGACCGCTGGTAGATGCCCGAAAAAGGAGAGGGACCAACTTCACCTGAAGTCGTGACAGTACCCCCCCCTTTACGCGCGGCTCCAGCAGCGCGCCGACACCGGTCTCGGGGACGACCCGGAGGACGAGGCGCAGGGCGATCCGGGTGGAAGCGGTGAAATTCCCACAGCAGTGAAGGATCCAGGATGTCCTCCACCCGCTCCCAGCTTCTCTCCTCCGGACCGTACCCCTCCCACTCCACGAGGTACTGAAGGCCCCCTGCCCGACGCCTTGAGTCAATTATCGCTCGGACTGCATACGCCGGGGCCCCCTCGATGTCTAGTGGGGGCGGAGGGACCTCCAGAATCTCAGGTCCCTGGAGTGGACCAGCCACCACCGGCCTGAGGAGAGACACATGGAACGAGGGGTTAATACGGTAGTCTGGGGGAAGCTGTAACCTATAACAAACCTCGTTCAGTCTCCTCAGGACTTTGAACGGCCCCACAAACCGCGGCCCCAGCTTTCGACAGGGCAGGCGGAGGGGCAGGTTTCGGGTCGAGAGCCAGACCCGGTCCCCTGGTGCGAACACCGGAGCCTCACTGCGGTGGCGGTCGGCGCTCTCCTTCTGCCGCCTCACGGCTCATTGCAGGTGCACGTGGGCGGCTTCCCAGATCTCCTCAGAGCGCCTAAACCATTCGTCCACCGCAGGAGCCTCGGTCTGGCTCTGATGCCACGGTGCCAGAACCGGCTGGTAACCTAACACACATTGGAATGGGGACAGGTTAGTAGAGGAGTGGCGGGGTGAGTTCTGGGCCATCTCTGCCCAGGGAATGAACGTCGCCCACTCCCCCAGCCGGTCCTGGCAATACGACCTCAGAAACCTACCCACATCTTGGTTCACTCGTTCCACCTGCCCGTTGCTCTCGGGGTGAAAACCTGAGGTTAGGCTGACCGAGACCCCCAGATGCTCCATGAAAGCTTTCCAAACCCTAGACGTGAACTGGGGACCCCGATCAGACACTATGTCCTCAGGCACCCCGTAGTGCCGAAACACGTGGGTGAACAGAGCCTCCATGGTCTGTAGAGCCGTAGGGAGACCGGGCAAAGGAAGGACGCGACAGGACTTTGAAAACCGATCCACAACAACCAGGATCATCGTCTTCCCTTGTGACGGTGGAAGATCCGTCACAAAATCCACCGACAGGTGGGACCACGGCCGCTGTGGAACGGGTAGAGGTGGTAATTTACCTCTGGGCAGGTGCCTCGGCGCCTTGTACTGGGCGCACACCGAGCAGGAGGAAACGTAAACCCTCACGTCCTTAGCTAACGTTGTCACGATCAGCTAGGAGTGGTGGGTGTGGAGTCAGACGCAGAGAGCACGGTGTAGGGAAAAAACACTCCTCTTTAATTCGGCGTGTGAAATACAATGCCCAATACACGGCAGGCGCACAAAACAAACAGGCGCTCAAAAAACAGACACGGGCATAAAATGATGACACACACGAACGTCCACCAAAACAGAGAAACAAGCCCGCACAAAAGGAGGCGGGCTGGACCGGCTTAAATAGCCCTAAAATAAAAACACATAACAGGTGCAAACAATAGAACAATCAACAGAAAGGAAACGAGGATCGGTGGCAGCTAATAGGCCGGTGACGACGACCGCCGAACGCCGCCCGAACAGGCAGAGGAGCCACCGTCGGTGGAAGTCGTGACAGTACCCCCCTCCTGACGCGCGGCTCCCGCAGCGCGCCGACAGCGGCCTCGAGGACGACCCGGAGGGCGAGGCGCAGGGCGATCNCCTATAACACACCTCGTTTATCCTCCTCAGGACTTTAAATGGCCCCACATACTGCGGCCCCAGCTTCCGGCAGGGCAAGCGGAGGGGCAGGTTCCGGGTCGAGAGCCAGACCCGGTCCCCCGGTGCGAACACGGGGGCCTCACTGCGGTGACGGTCAGCGCTCCTCTTCTGTAGCCCACCAGCCTGTTTTAATGATTCCTGGACGGATCTCCAGGTCTCCTTTGAGCGCTGCACCCACTCCTCCACCGCAGGAGCTTCAGTCTGGCTCTGATGGAATGGTGCCAGGACCGGCTGGTAGCCCAACACGCACTGGAACGGTGACATGTTGGTAGAGGAGTGACGGAGTGAGTTCTGCGCCACCTCCGCCCATGGGACGTACCTCGCCCACTCCCCGGGCCGGTCCTGGCAATATGACCGCAGAAACCTACCAACCTCCTGGTTCACTCTCTCCACCTGCCCATTACTCTCCGGGTGGAAACCTGAGGTCAGGCTGATCGAGACCCCCAGACGCTCCATAAACGCCCTCCACACTCGGGACGTGAACTGGGGGCCCCGATCAGAAACGATGTCCTCAGGCACCCCGTAGTGCCGGAAGACGTGGGTAAACAGGGCCTCCGCAGTCTGTAGGGCCGTCTGTAGGGCCTCAACTATGAATGCCAGAGAGGGATCCGGATGAGCCAGCACGGGGGCCGAAGTAAACAGATCCTTCAGGCGACCAAAAGCCCTGTCCGCCTCAGCTGACCAACGCAGTCTCACCGGGCCCCCCTTCAGCAGTGAGGTAATGGGAGCCGCTACCTGCCCGAAGCCCCGGATAAACCTCCGGTAGTAGTTGGCAAACCCTAAAAACCGCTGCACCTCCTTTACCGTGGTTGGAGTCGGCCAATTACGCACGGCTGAAATGCTGTCACTCTCCATCTCCACCCCGGACGTGGAAATGCGATATCCTAGGAATGAGACGGACGATTGGAAGAACAGACACTTCTCAGCCTTGACGTACAGGTCATGCTCCAACAGTCGCCCAAGCACCCTGCGCACCAGAGACACATGCTCGGCGCGTGTAGCGGAGTATATCAATATGTCATCGATATACGCCACTACACCCTGCCCGTGCAGGTCCCTGAGAATCTCGTCTACAAAGGATTGGAAGTCTGATGGAGCATTCTTCAACCCGTACGGCATGACGAGATACTCATAGTGTCCTGAGGTAGTACTAAATGCTGTCTTCCACTCGTCCCCATCCCGGATACGCACCAGATTGTAAGCGCTCCTGAGATCCAGTTTCGTGAAAAAGCACGCCCCGTGTATTGACTCGATAGCACTGGCTATGAGAGGCAGCGGGTAGCTGTACCTCACAGTGATCTGATTGATACCTCTATAGTCAATACACGGGCGCAAACCTCCATCCTTCTTCTTCACGAAAAAGAAACTCGAGGAGGCAGGTGAAATGGAGGGCCGAATGCATCCCTGTCGCAGAGATTCGGCCACATATGTCTCCATAGCTGCCGTCTCCTCCTGTGACAGAGGATACACATGACTCTTGGGAATTGCAGCGTCTACCAGGAGATTTATCGCACAATCCCCTTGTCGATGAGGTGGTAATAGCGTCGCCCTCTTCTTACTGAAGGCGAGAGCCAAATCGGCATATTCTGAGGGGATGTGCACGGTGGAGACCTGGTCTGGACTTTCCACCGTAGTCGCACCGATGGAAACACCTACACACCTGCCCGAGCACCCTCGTGACTACCCCTTGAGAGCCCTCTGTTGCCACGAAATATTGGGGTCATGATAGGCCAACCAGGGTATGCCCATTACCACAGGGAACCCATGAGAATCAATAAGGAAAAAACTGATACGCTCCTTATGATTCCCCTGCGTCACCATACTTATTGGAGCTGTGGCCTCCCTAATCAGCCCTGACCCCAAAGGTCGACTGTCTAAGGCATGCACAGGGAAATGAACATCAAGAGACACAATGGGAATCCCTAATCTAAGTGCAAAGGTACGGTCTATAAAATTCCCAGCTGCGCCTGAATCTACTAGCGCCTTATGCTGGGAATGCGGGGAACACTCATTAAACTCTGCAAACACAAACATGTGAGCAACAGGGAGCTCTGGGTGAGTTTGGTGCTTACTCACCTGGGGTGACACAACAGTGCTCTGCCTGCCTCCTCGACTCCCTGAAAAAAAAAAAAAACACTGACCAGCAGTGTGTCCTCTGCGGCCACAGCTGGTGCAGGGAGTGGCTCATCCTCCGGTCCCCCTTAGCGCAGAACCTCCTAGCTCCATTGGGATCGGAGCGGAGACGCTGGAGGATGGAATCGGCAGGCCCCGATCTGGACGTCCGCGGGTAGCCAGCAGGTTATCCAAACGAATGGTCATGTCCACCAGTTGGTCCAGAGTGAGTGTATTATCCCTGCAGGCCAGCTTCCGACGGACATCCTCCCGCAGACTGTTTTCTGTTTTCTCCTGCTGCTTCCATTTCTTGAGGTCCGCGATTCTGTAGTGGCTCTACAGCAGGTCTTTTCGGAAACAAACGCAGGAGACCAGTTACACACTCCTTACTTTAATAAGGCACAAAATCTACGAACGTAGAATAGAGCTGCTCACACACCAAGCCACAAACATGAAACAATCACGGACAACACTGATGGGGGGAACAGAGGATTAAATAACACATGTAATTAGGGTAATGATGACCGGGTGTGAATAATGACAAGACAAACAGAAACTGAGAAATGGATCGGTGGTGGCTAGAACTCCGGTGACGTCGACCGCCGGTAGACGCCCGAAAAAGGAGAGGGACCAACTTCAGCTGAAGTCGTGACAAGGAGTTTGCACATGCTCAACATTGTTCCAGAGGACAAATGTGTCATCTTTAACTACTTAGGGAGCAGTGGGCGCTAGCGCCAAATTCAAAATCCAAAAGTTGAATTATTAAACATTCATCAATATACAAGTGTTGCATAGTCATCAAAAGCTATGCTTCTTGGCAATATCACAGCGTTGTCAGATNCCTCTCCAGACGTTATGACTTACCCACCGAACACTTCTCATCAGAATCTATCCTCCCACGCTCTGTTATCCTCGCCCCTGTATCCTGGGATATCATGGAAGAGCTACAACAAGAACAGGAACGTGAACCCCCACCAGCTCATTGCCCCCCTGATAAACAGTACGTACCCCTAGGTCTACGCCAACGAATCATGCAATGGATCCACACCTCCATTAGTGCAGGCCATCCCGGCATTTCACGCACGTTACATCTCCTACAGAATTCGTTTTGATGGCCTGCAATGGCTAAAGAGGTCACTGCTTATGTCAAGTCTTGTCCCGTCTGTGCACAATCCAAAACACCTAAAGAATTACCCTCTGGTCTCCTGAAACCACTACCCATCCCACAACGACCATGGTCCCACCTATCCATAGACTTTGTCACAGATCTACCCCCCTCAGACAATTACACCACTATACTAGTTATTATTGACCGTTTCCGAGTATATGGTCTCCCAGAAGATATCGTCAGCGATCGGGGAACACAATTCACCTCTCCAGTATGGAGAGCTTTCTGCAAACAGTTGGATATCAATGTTAGCTTATGGATGATATCCTGACTTAAGACTAACGGCCAAGTTGAACGCCTCAATCAGGAAATCGGCAGATATCTACGGTCCTACTGCAGTCGAGAGCAACATCGATGGTCCGAGTTCCTACCATGGGCCGAATATACTCAGAACTCTCTCACACACACCTCCACAGGCCTGACCCCCTTTCAGTGCGTCCTGGGGTTCCAACCTCCCTTGTTCCCGTGGTCGGGCGAACCTTCCTCAGTCCCAGCGATGGATGACTGGATTCGACGCAGCGAGAGGGTGTGGGAAAGTGCGCACGTCCGTCTCCAGCGGGCCGTGAGAACACAGGAGTTCCAGGCCAACAGACGACGTCGCCCACATCCTCCCTACCAACCAGGACAACGGGTCTGGCTCTCAACCAAGGACATCAAGCTCAGGCTACCAAGCAGGAAGCTCAGCCCAAGGTATGTTGGCCCTTTTAAGATTCTCAAAATAATTAATGAGGTCACTTACCGATTGGAGCTTCCTGCTAACTACCGTATCTCTCCCTCCTTCCATGTATCCCTCCTCAAACCGGTCCATANGAGAGCCAAATCGGCATATTCTGAGGGGATGTGCACGGTGGAGACCTGGTCTGGACTTTCCACCGTAGTCGCACCGATGGAAACACCTACACACCTGCCCGAGCACCCTCGTGACTACCCCTTGAGAGCCCTCTGTTGCCACGAAATATTGGGGTCATGATAGGCCAACCAGGGTATGCCCATTACCACAGGGAACCCATGAGAATCAATAAGGAAAAAACTGATACGCTCCTTATGATTCCCCTGCGTCACCATACTTATTGGAGCTGTGGCCTCCCTAATCAGCCCTGACCCCAAAGGTCGACTGTCTAAGGCATGCACAGGGAAATGAACATCAAGAGACACAATGGGAATCCCTAATCTAAGTGCAAAGGTACGGTCTATAAAATTCCCAGCTGCGCCTGAATCTACTAGCGCCTTATGCTGGGAATGCGGGGAACACTCATTAAACTCTGCAAACACAAACATGTGAGCAACAGGGAGCTCTGGGTGAGTTTGGTGCTTACTCACCTGGGGTGACACAACAGTGCTCTGCCTGCCTCCTCGACTCCCTGAAAAAAAAAAAAAACACTGACCAGCAGTGTGTCCTCTGCGGCCACAGCTGGTGCAGGGAGTGGCTCATCCTCCGGTCCCCCTTAGCGCAGAACCTCCTAGCTCCATTGGGATCGGAGCGGAGACGCTGGAGGATGGAATCGGCAGGCCCCGATCTGGACGTCCGCGGGTAGCCAGCAGGTTATCCAAACGAATGGTCATGTCCACCAGTTGGTCCAGAGTGAGTGTATTATCCCTGCAGGCCAGCTTCCGACGGACATCCTCCCGCAGACTGTTTTCTGTTTTCTCCTGCTGCTTCCATTTCTTGAGGTCCGCGATTCTGTAGTGGCTCTACAGCAGGTCTTTTCGGAAACAAACGCAGGAGACCAGTTACACACTCCTTACTTTAATAAGGCACAAAATCTACGAACGTAGAATAGAGCTGCTCACACACCAAGCCACAAACATGAAACAATCACGGACAACACTGATGGGGGGAACAGAGGATTAAATAACACATGTAATTAGGGTAATGATGACCGGGTGTGAATAATGACAAGACAAACAGAAACTGAGAAATGGATCGGTGGTGGCTAGAACTCCGGTGACGTCGACCGCCGGTAGACGCCCGAAAAAGGAGAGGGACCAACTTCAGCTGAAGTCGTGACAAGGAGTTTGCACATGCTCAACATTGTTCCAGAGGACAAATGTGTCATCTTTAACTACTTAGGGAGCAGTGGGCGCTAGCGCCAAATTCAAAATCCAAAAGTTGAATTATTAAACATTCATCAATATACAAGTGTTGCATAGTCATCAAAAGCTATGCTTCTTGGCAATATCACAGCGTTGTCAGATTTCAAAAAGGCTTTACGGTGAAAGCACAACATTTGATTGTTTGAGGATAGCACCTACAATATTTAACCATTAGCATAAATTCATAACCCAACGCGGGTCTCAAAAAACGCATAAAATCGCTAATATAAAATCCCTTACCTTTCGAAGAACTTCTGCAGAGGGCTTCCCAAGTGTCGAACGAAGACAATCCGTGCTTCTTTTGTTAGAAAAAGTCATTTATTATATCCATAAATCTCTGTTTGGTTGGCGTGTTATGATCATAAAATCCACCGTTGAGTCGCCCATTGAACCGTGAAGAGAACGCGTTCACATTATACCTATCATATTTCTCCAAACAAATCAAACATCATTTTTAATGTTTCCTTAGGTATCATTTTATGTTTATTTACTATAATATTTCAACTGGATTGTAGCCTGAATGATAAGAAAGGAAAATAAAGTGGAGCGCGGTCTCGGTTGCGCGCCCGCAAAATCTTGTTGACATCTGAGCTCACTTGACCATATTCTCTTCCCATCCGTTCTGGTCAGGGCTACCGTTTCCTGGCTTTGTATAGAGACTGTTGACATCTAGTGGAAGCCATAGGTACTGAAATCTCGGAGCTGCTTTCCTTTGAAATCAATAGGGAGACTGTCAAACAGAGCAAAGGTCACAAAAAACTCTAATTCCGGATGGATTTTCCTCTGGTTTTTGCCTGCTATATCCGTTCTGTTATACTCACAGACATTATGTTAACACTTTTAGAAACTTCAGAGTGTTTCCTATCCAATAGTACTAATTATGCGCATATTCTATTTTCTGGGCCTGAGTGGGAGGCATTTTACTTTGGGCACGCCAGACTCTCCAAAACCGTCACCTCGGGAGCCGCTCCCTAAGAAGTTAAGTGACTGGTGTAGAAGACAGACAGAAGAAGCCATATAGGAAATATACTTCCTCCCCTGACAAATAGGTCAATTGTCCATCATTCCGTTTCAATGTTTATAGTGATTAGAAAGCTGAACAATACGGCTTTGTATGTCACTATGATTAAGCGCCCCATAATTAAATGTCACCATGTTACATTGTTTCATTTTTCAATAATAATGTCCTGTTGAATTGAATAACTGCCACAGGTAATTGCATTGAGTCAAAACAACAACCACAATGTATCAGTGAAATCAATTGGTTTAAGCTTCAAGCATGGCAGATGTTGCAACCAGAATGCCAACAGCGTTTAGTCAGGTAGTTTCTGGAAGACAAATAGGTGCTGTTTATCTCAAAGGTCTTTGAAAAAGAGAGTCTGCACTCTTAAAATTGAGGATATCACAAATACACTGAACAAAAATATAAATGCAACATGTAAAGTGTTCGTCCAATGTTTCATGAGCTGAAATATAAGATCCCAGAAATCACAAAAACCTTACTTATCTAAAATGTTGTGCACAAATTTGTTTATATCCCTGTTAGTAAGCATTTCCCCTTGCCAAGATAATCCATCCACCTGACTAGTGTGGTATATCATGAAACTGATTAAACGGCATGATCATTACACAGGTGCACCTTGTGCTGGGGACAATAAAGGCCACTCAAATGTGCAGTTCTGTCACACAACACAGCGCAACAGATGTCTCAAGTTTTGAGGGAGAGTACAATTGGAATGCTGATTGCAGGACAAATCAAATATTTTTCATGTATTTGTCACATATACCGAAAACAACAGTGAAATGCTTACTTACAAGCCCTTAACCAACAATGTTTTAAGAAAAAAACAGCAGCAGTAAAATAACAATAGCAAGGCTATATACAGGGGATACCGGTACAGAGTTAATGTGCGGGGGCACCAGTAAGTCGAGGTAATTAAGGTAATATGTACATGTAGGTAGAGTTATTAAAGTGACTATGCATAGATAATAAACAGAGAATAGCAGCAGCGCAGAAGAGGGGTCTGGGTAGCCCTTTGATTAACTGTTCAGGAATCTTATGTCTTAGGGGTAGAAGCTGTTAAGAAGCCTTTTGGACCTAGATTTGGCGCAGAGAGAAAAGTCCATGACGAGGGTGGCTGGAGTCTTTGACAATTTTTGGGCCTTCCTATGTCATTGCCTGGTATAGAGGTCCTGAATGGCAGGAAGCTTTGCCCCAGTCATGTTCTGGGCTGTACGCACTACCCTCTGTAGTGCTTTGCGGTCGGAGACGAAGCAGTTGCCATAGCAGGCAGTGATGCAAACAGACAGGATGCTCTCGATGGAGCAGCTGTGGAACCTTTTGAGGATCTGAGGACCCATGCTAAATATTTTCAGTCTCCTGAGGGGGAAAAGGCTTTGTTGTACCCTCTTCAAAACTGTCTTAGTGTGTTTGGACCATGATAGTTTGTTGGTGATGTGGACACCAAGGCACTTGGAGCTTATCTACCTGTTCCACTGCAGCCCCGGCGATGAGAATGGGGGCATCCACTGTCCTCCTTTTCCTGTAGTCCACAATCTCCTTTGTCTTGATCATGTTGAGGGAGAGGTTATTGTCCTGGCACCACACGGCCAGGTCTTTGACCTCCTCCATATAGGCTGTCTCATCGTTGTTGGTGATCAGGCCTACCACTGTTGTGTCATCTGCAAACTTGATGATGGTGTTGGAGTCGTGCCTGGCCATGCAGTCATGAGTGAACAGGGAGTACAGGAGGGGACTGAGCACGCACCCCTGGGGGCCCCCGGGTTGAGGATCAGTGTGGCGGATGTGTTGTTACCTACCATTAGGTGTTCATTTTGTTCAGGTGGGAAAGGGCAGTGTGAAGTGCAATAGAGATTGCACCATCTGTGGATCTGTTAGGGCGGTATGAAAATTGGTGTGGGTCAAGGGTTTCTGGGATAATGGTGTTGATGTGAGCCATGACCAGCCTTTCAAAGCATGTCATGGCTACAGACGTGAGTGCTACGGGGTGGTAGTCATTTAGGCAGGTTACCTTAGTGTTCTTCGGACTATGCTGGTCTGCTTGACACATGTTGGTATTACGGCTACGGAGAGCGTGATCACAGTCATCAAGAACAGCTGATGCTCTCATGCGTGCTTCAGTGGTACTTGCCTCGAAGCAAGCATATAAGTAATTTAGCTAGTCTGGTAGGCTTGTGTCACTGGGCAGCTCGTGGCTGTGCTTCCCTTTGTAGTCCGTAATAGTTTGCAAGCCCTGCCACATCCGACGAGCGTTGGAGCCGGTGTAGTACGATTCAATCTTAGTCCTGTATTGACGCTTTGCCTGTTTGATGGTTCGTCGGAGGGCATAGCGGGATTTCTTATAAGCTTCCGTGTTAGAGTCCCGCTCCTTGAAAGCGGCAGCTCTAGCCTTTAGCTCAGTGGGAATGTTGCCTGTAATCCACTACTTCTGGTTGTGGTATGTACGTACGGTCACTGTGGGGACGATGTCATCGATGCACTTATTGATGAAGCCAGTGACTGATGTGGTGTACTCAATGCCATCGGAAGAATCCCAGAACATATTCCAGCCTGTGCTAGCAAAACGGTCCTGTAGCTTCGCATCTGTTTCATATGACCACTTTCTTATTGACCTAGTCACTGGTACTTCCGGATTTAGTTTTTGCTTGTAAGCAGGAATCAGGAGGGTAGAATTATGGTCAGATTTGCCAAACAGAGGGAGAGATTTGTAAGCATCTCTGTGTGTGGAGAAAAGGTGGTCTAGAGTTTTTTCCCTCTGGTTGCACATTTAACATGCTGATTGAAAATTGGGTAAAACGGAATTGAGTTTCCCTGCATCAACGTCCCCAACAACTAGGAGCAGCGCCTCTGGATGAGAGTTTTCCTGTTTGCTTATGGCCATATACAGCTCATTGAGTGCAGTCTTAATGCCAGCATCGGTTTGTGGTGGTATATAGACAGCTACGAAGAATATAGATGAAAAGTGTCTTGGTAAATAGTGTTTTCTACAACATATCATGAGATACTCTATCTCAGGCGAGCAAAACCTTGAGACTTCCTTAGATTTTGTGCACCAGCTGTTGTATACGAATATACATAGACCCCCCCCCCCCCTTGTCTTACCAGAGGTCGCTGTTCTATCCTGGTGAAAAAGCTTAAAACCCGCCAGTTGTATGTTATTCATATCGTCGTTCATCCACGACTCTGTGAAACATAGGATATTACAGTTTTTAATGTCCTGCTGGTAGGATATACGTGATCATCGTTTGTCTATTTTATTATCGATTGATTGTACGTTCGCTAATAGGACCTATGGTAGATTACTCTCTCGGCGACGGATCCTTACAAGGCACTCGGATCTTCTTCCTCGATACCTTTGTCCTGTGAATGATGGAGATGAGGGCCTTGTAGGGCATCTGAATGGTCGGAACTAGAAGCACAAGCATTTCGCTACACTCGCATTAACATCTGCTAACCATGTGTATGTGACAAATAAAATTTGATTTGATTTGATTTTAAGTAAATCCTTCCCGTCCGACTCATTGAAGAATAAGTATTCCTCCAGTACCGGGTGAGTAATCACTGTCCGGTCATAAGACACGGTGGCAGAAACTTTATGTACAAAATAAGTTACAAATAACGTAAAGAAAACGTACACAATAGCGCAATTGTTTACGGGATCGTAAAACGTCAGCCATCTCTTTCGGCACCCTTCTTCATGTCTACCAGTGCTGTTGCCAGAGAATTGAATGTTCATTTCTCGACCATAAGCCATAAGCCGCTTCCAACGTCATTTTAGAGAATTTGGCAGTACGTCCAACCGGCCTCACAACCGCAGACCACGTTTAACCACGCCAGCCCAGGACCTCCACATCCGGCTTCTTCACCAGCGGGAGCGTCTGAGACCAGCCACCCGAACAGTTGATGAAACTGTGGGTTTGCACAAGGGAAGAATTTCTGCACAAACTGTCAGAAACCGTATCAGGGAAGCTCATCTGTCTGCTCATCATCCTCACCAGGGTCTTGACCTGACCGCAGTTTGGCATCGTAAACGACTTCATTGGGGAAATGCTCACCTTCAATGGCCACTGGCAGGTTGGAGAAGTGTGCCCATCACAGATGAATCCAGGTTTCAACTGTACTGGACAGATGGCAGACAGCGTGTATGGCGTCTTGTGGGGGTGAGAAGTTTGCTGATGTCAACATTGTGAACAGAGAGCCCGATTGTGGCAGTGGGGTTATGGTATGGAAGGGCATAAGCTACAGACCACGAACACAATTGCATTTTATTGATGGAAATACTGTGACGAAATCCTGAGGCCCATTGTCATGCCATTCATCCACCACCATCCCCACGTCGACATCATCCTCCGCCATCACCACGTTTCAGCATGATAATGCACAGCATCATGTCGCAAGCTGAAAATGTCCCAGTTCTTCCATAACCTGCATACTCACCAGACATGTTTAGGATGCTCTGGATTGACATATGTGACAGTGTTTTCCAGTTCCCGTTAATATCCAGCAACCTCGCACAGGCATTGAAGTGGAGTGGGACAACCTTCCACAGGCCACAGTCAACAGCCTGATCAATTATATGCGTAGGAGATGTGTTGTGCTGCATGAGGCAAATGGTGGTCACACCAGATACTAACTGGTTTCCTGATCCAAGCCCCTACCTTTTTCCCAAGGTATCTGTGAGCAATGGATACATCTCTGTATGCCCAGTCTCTTATTTTCACCATCCTGTATTTGCAGGGAGAGGCAGATGAGTCATCCAGGCCCACTAGCGTTGCCTTGGGAATCAGGATCGTTAGACAAGCCTTATCTTCCATAGGTCTCCATCGGAGTAATGATGAAAGTACACAAAATGGCATGGTTATTAATGCTTTTGTCAAATTTGTACATAGACACTCTTAGCAAAGGCCCATTCTGTTGAGAACATTGAAGCTGCGTTTTCTTTCATGTGTTGGTGACCTTTCTTTACTCCAATCATATGATCATCTCTCCATAATTGATGTGAGGTCATTAAAACAGAATGAAACATTGTCATGTTCATTTATGTGAAATAGCCTACATGCACTGCTCTGAATGGGCAAGGTACTTATCACATAGACCTCCTTATCATTTTAATGTCAAGATCAATTATGTAACCTACACGCTTATTATAAAAGTTGAAAGTGTACTGCTCTACCATAACCTGTTCCGCTAAAGGTTACACTACTCTGTTAATGAAGCCCCAAGTGTGTTTTTTTTAGCATTATTTCTCAACTTAAACCTAATGTAAATTTTTCTATAAAGATGTGATAGAAAAAGACCCAAGAAGAATCGAGGTTGTAATCCCTGCCAAAGGTGCTTCAACAGACAGAAAAGATGGCGGACTGAACACAGCAGTGTAGATCACCTCAAGATAAAAACGTAATATTCAATATCGGTGAGCTAGATTAAATATTAGCACTTCACAAACTGGTGGGTTATAACCTTCAATCTGGATAAACAACACAAAATAAATCATAAGGCCAGAGAAATTTATCGACAAATATTACGAGAACAAGCAACACCCAAACATAACGGAGAGTAAAACAGGGGAACCAATACCGAAACGAAAGTACAAATTCAAAATGGGGGATATTAATTAACAGTAATGTACAAATTGTGCAAACAGATCCTCGAGGTAGATGGATCTGTAATGAACACGAGAGGAGACAGAGGGCTGGTTTCAAGCACAGGGAGCAGCAAGTGTTTATTGCAAAGGACCACAGGAGGAGGCAGGTAGCTGGGTCCAGGGGCAGGCAGAAGGTCATACACTGGGGGTACAAAAGGGCAACAGTTCAGGCAGGGAAAAGGCTAGTAACGTAGTCCGGGTGATCAGGCAATAGGTAAATCTGGCTAAAGTACAGGCAGGGAGTAGGCAAAAGGCGTTGTTAGTGAGGCAGGCAAAAAGTACAGTGGCTTGCGAAAGTATTCACCCCCCTTGGCCTTTTTCCTATTTTGATGCCTTACAACCTGGAATTAAAATTGATTTTTGGGGGGGTTGTATCATCTGATTTACACAACAAGCCTACCACNCCCCCCCCCCCCCCCCCAAAGTCAATACTTTGTAGAGGCACCTTTTGCAGCAATTACAGCTGCAAGTCTCTTGGGGTATGTCTAGCAACTGGGTTTTTGCCCATTCTTTAAGCCAAAACTGCTCCAGCTCCTTCAAGTTGAATGGGTTCCACTGGTGTACAGTAATCTTTAAGTCATACCACAGATTCTCAATTGGATTGAAGTCTGGGCTTTGACTAGGCCATTCCAAGACATGTAAATGTTTCCCCTTAAACCACTCGAGTGTTGCTTTAGCAGTATGCTTAGGTCAATGTCCTGCTGGAAGGTGAACCTCCGTCCCAGTCTCAAATCTCTGGAAGACTGAAACAGGTTTCCCTCAAGAATTTCCCTGTATTTAGCATCATCCATCATTCCTTAAATTCTGACCAGTTTCCCAGTCCCTGCCGATGAAAAACATCCCCACAGCATGATGCTGCCACCACCATGCTTCACTGTGGGGATGGTGTTCTCAGGGTGATGAGAGTTGTTGGGTTTGAACCAGACATAGCGTTTTCCTTGATGGCCAAAAAACTAAATTTTTGTCTCATCTGACCAGAGTGCCTTCTTCCATATGTTTGGGGAGTCTCCCACATGCCTTTTGGCGAACACCAAACATGTTTGCTTATTTTTTTCTGGCCACTCTTCCGTAAAGCCCAGCTCTGTGGAGTGTATGACTTAAAGTGGTTGCTTAGTGGTGTTGCAGACTCTGGGGCCTTTCAGAACAGGTGTATATATATTGAGATTATGTGACAGATCATGTGACACTTAGATTGCACACAGGTGGACTTTATTTAACTAATTATGTGACTTCTGGAGGTAATTGGTTGCACCAGATCTTATTTAGGGGCTTCATAGCAAAGGGGGTGAATACATATGCATGCACCACTTTTCCGGGGTTTTTTGTTGACATTTTTGTAACAAGTAATTTTTTTCACTTCACTAATTTGGACTATTTTGTGTATGTCCATTACATGAAATCCAAATAAAAATCTATATAAATTACAGGTTGTAATGCAACAAAATAGGAAAACCACCAAGGGGATGAATACTTTTGCAAGGCACTGTATCATACACAGGACACGTAAATCACAGGGGAAACCAGCACTCTGACAAACGTGTCACAAAACAAACAATACCTCACAGTGATGGGGTGCAAAGAACTGAACTAAATAGTGTGTGATAATGACATACAGGTGTGTGAACAGGTGATTTGAATTCAGGTGATTGGGATCTGGAGAGTGAGCTGCGTTCAGGGGATCTAGGTGATTGAGAGTGTGACCTGGAAAGTGGTCTGGGAAGTGAGCTGCGTTCAGGGGATCTACGTGTTTGAGGATATGAGTTGGAAGTGGACGTTATAGGATGATTTAAAATATGTTATTGGACCATAAACAGATATGGCTTATAAACCTATACGGTCCAAATAATGATGATCCACGCTTCTTTGAAAATATATATAATAATTGATCAACTTTACAAGCAACACAATACTCTATTTTTATGGTGGGAGATTATAATACGGTTTTAAATAACTCTATGGACCGTAAAGGAAATCACACTACAAACTATCACGCTCATGCACTTAAGGAAATCATAAATGACATAGATATATTGGAATTAGTGGATTTATGGAGGCTTAAATACCCTGACCTAGTGAGATATACATGGCGGAGGCTTAATCAAGCTAGTCGTCTTGATTACTTTCTTTTGTTGTTCTCTCTGGCACCAAAAGTATTTAAAAAAGTGTTGATAGGGGACAGAATGCCGTCAGATCATCACATAATTGGCATTTATATTACTCTTACAGAATTTACGTGTGATTTAACCAAAGCCTACTGGACAGAATAATACGACATAGGTACAGCAGATCCCCTTATTGTATGGGACACTTTTAAATGTGCCTTTAGAGGCCATGCAATTCAATACTCATCTATACAACAAAAGCAATTTAGGTCAAAAGAGCCCATATTAACAAAGGAAATGGAAGGACTAACAGTATGGATAGATAGCAATAAAAACTGTACCATAGAGGCTCAGAGTAAGTTAGAGGGAAAAACAAAAAGAAATGGAGGAACGTATTCAAGACAGATACAGTGTAATATATTATAAAAATAAAGTGAACTGTATATGTACCTATTTGCTTATGGTTTTGCCTACACCTAGCAACCTGTTTTTAAATTATATGAGCAAAAAATATTCAATTTTATTTGGAATGGCAAGTCAGACAAAATTAAAGGGCCTATTTATATAATGAATATTAATACGGAGGGCCGAAATTATTAAATATTTAAGCATTACACCTCTCACTAAAGGCATCAGTAATACAAAAGTTATACTTAAATCCGAACTGGTTCTTTAGCAAATTAGTAAGAATGTCTCACCCCATGTTCAAAATGACCCTTTTCCCTTTATTCAGATTAGAAGAAAGACAGAACAAATAATACAACAAATATTGTGGTTAAACTCAAATATACTAACTGATTAAAACAACTTTATTTTTCGATACATCATAAATAGGACTGGTGGAGTTGTCATACATGCAGCTAACACAGATATATGTAAATGTCTGCTCTACCCAAAATTACAACCAACTAATTGCAGCATTACTGCAAAAATTGAAGAGGCAAGTGGAAGGGGGAAAAAGTAAGGAACTTGTCTGTCGGCACTGCATTAAAGACCAAAATTGGTTAAAGAAAATCATGATAATTAAAAATAGATACCAGTTTCATTTAATGACCAAGAAATTGACAGCTGTGCCATATAAATTGCAAAATAGTTGGGAAGAGATTTTTGATGTGCAACTTCCATGGCACATGGTTTATGAAAAAACAATGCCGGATTTAAAACTTTGAATTTTTCAATATAAATTATGATCCAAAATTCTTGCAACCAATTGAATTTGGTAGCTCATTTTTGGTCACAGGTCCAGGAATGGCTGAAGAATTGTAACATTTATCTAAACGAGTTTTAATGACTCCAACTTAAGTGTATGTAAACTTCCGACTTCAACTGTACTATGTATTAGCTGGATGTAGAAGCTTAATGTAGAATGTAGATGTAGAAGCTCCATCCTACCAGACACCCACTCCAATTTGGACCCACTCCAATTTGCTTACCGTCCCAATAGGTCGACAGACGACGCAATCTCAATCACACTGAATACTGCCCTAACCCATCTGGACAAGAGGAATACCTATGTAAGAATGCTGTTCATCGACTACAGCTCAGCATTTAACACCATAGTTCCCTCCAAGCTCGTCATTAAGCTCGAGACCCTAGGTCTCGACCCAGCCCTGTGCAACTGGGTCCTGGACTTCCTGACGGGACGGCCCCAGGTGGTGAGGGTAGGAAACAACATCTCCACCCCGCTGATCCTCAACACTGGGGCCCCAAAAGGGTGCGTTCTCAGCCCTATCCTGTACTCCCTGTTTACCCATGACTGCGTGGCCAAGCACGCAACCAACTCAATCATCAAGTTTGCTGACGACACTACAGTGGTTGGCTTGATTACCAACGACGACGAGACGGCCTACAGGGAGGAGGTGAGGGCCCTCGGAGTGTGGTGTCAGGAAAATAACCTCTCACTCAATGTCAACAAAACAAAGGAGATGATCGTGGACTTCAGGAAACAGGAGAGGGAGCACCCCCTTATCCACANGATGTCACAGGAAGGCCAAAAAGATCATCAAGGACAACAACCACCCGAGCCACTGCCTGTTCACCCCGCTATCATCCAGAAGGCGAGGTCAGTACAGGTGCATCAAAGCTGGGACCGAGAGACTGAAAAACAGCTTCTATCTCAAGGCCATCAGACTGTTAAACAGCCATCACTAACATTGAGTGGCTGCTGCCAACATACTGACTTAAATCTCTAGCCACTTTAAAAGATAGGAATTGGATGTAACAAATCTATCACTAGCCACTTTAAACAATTTTGTATATAATGTTTACATATCCGACATTACTCATATCAAATGTATACACTGTACTCTAAACCATCTACTGAAACTTGCCTATGCCGTTCGGCCATCGACTCAAATCTCTAGCCAATTTAATAATTATAATTGGATGAAATAAATGTATCACTAGCCACTTTAAACGATGCCATTTATATAATGTTTACATATCCTACATTACTCATCTCATATGTATATACTGTACTCCATACCATCTACTGCATCTTGCCTACGCCGGTCAGCCATCGCTCATCCATATATTTATATGTACATACTAGTATTCATTCCTTTACTCTTGTGTGTATAAGGTAGTTGTTGTGAATTTGTTAGATTACTTGTTAGATACTACTGCATGGTCGGAACTAGAACAAGCATTTCGCTACACTCGCATTAACATCTGCTAACCATGTGTATGTGACAAATACAATTTGATTTGATTTGATTTGAAGTGTTATTGTTTATTATTTTACTACATTTAGGGGAGGGGTGTTAGTGTTTGCAGGGAATAATAAAGGAAACTATACTTTAAAAAGTGTGTGTGTATGTGTATATGTATATATAAACTCAGCAAAAAAAAGTGTCCCTTTTTCAGGACACTGTCTGTCAAAGATTATTCGTAAAAATCCAAATAACTTCACAGATCTTCATTGTAAAGTGTTTAAACACTGTTTACCAACTTGTTCAATCAACCATAAACAATTAATGAACGTGCACCTGTCGTTAAGGCACTAACAGCTTACAGACGGTAGGCAATTAAGGTCACAGTTATGACAACTTAGGACACTAAAGAGGACTTTCTACTGACTCTAAAAAACACCAAAAGAAAGATGCCCAAAGTCCCTGCTCGTCTGCGTGAACATGCCTTAGGCATGCTGCAAGGAGGCATGAGGACTGCAGATGTGGCCAGGGCAATAAATTGCAATGTCCATACTGTGAGACGCCTAAGACAGCGCTACAGGGAGACAGGACGGACAGCTGATCGTCCTCGCAATGGCAGACCACGTATAATTAACAACACCTGCACAGGATCGGTACATCCGAACATCACACCGGCGGGACAGGTACAGGATGGCAACAACAACTGCCAGAGTTACACGAGGAATGCACAACCCCTCCATCAGTGCTCAGACTGTCCGCAATAGGCTGAAAGAGGCTGGACTGAGGGCTTGTAGGCCTGTTGTAAGGCAGGTCCTCACCAGTCATCACCAGAAACAACGTCGCCTATGGGCACAAACCCACCGTCTCTGGACCAGACAGGACTGGCAAAAAGTGCTCTTCACTGATGAGTCGCGGTTTTGTCTCACCAGGGGTGATGGTCGGAATCGCGTTTATCTTCGAAGGAATAAGCGTAACACCGAGCGGGATCGATTTGGAGGTGACGTGGTCTAGGGCGGTGTGTCACAGCATCATCGGACTGAGCTTGTTGTCATTGCAGGCAATCTCAACGCTGTGCTTTACAGGGAAGACATCCTCCCTCATCCTCCCTCATGTGGTACCCTTCCTGCAGGCTCATCCTGACATGACACAGCATGACAATGCCACCAGACATACTGCTCGTTCTGTGCGTATAGCTTTTTATTTTTTTATTTCACCTTTATTTAACCAGGTAGGCCAGTTGAGAACGTTCTAATTGAGTAATTAAGTTCTAATTTACAACTACAACCTGGCCAAGATAAATCATAGCAGTGCGACAAAAACAACAACACAGAGTTACACAAACAAATGTACAGTCAATAACACAAAAGAAACAATAGAAACATATATGTACTGTGTGTGCAAATGTAGAAGAGTAGGGAAGGAGTAAATAAATAGGCCCTAGAGGTGAACATATTTACAATTTAGCATTAATACTGGAGTGATAGATGTGCAGATGATGATGTGCAAGTAGAGATACTGGGATGCAAAAGAGCAAGAGGGTAAATAATAATATGGGGATGAGGTAATCGGGTGTGCTTTTTACAGATTGGCTGTGTAAAGGTACAGTGATCGGCAAGCTGTTCAGATAGCTGATGCTTAAAGTTAGAGAGGGAGATTTAAGACTCCAGCTTCAGAGATTTTTGCAATTCGTTCCATTCATTGGCAGCAGAGAACTGGAAGGAAAGGCGGCCAAAGGAAGTGTTGGCTTTGGGGATGACCAGTGCAATATACCAGCTGGAGCGTGTGCTATGGGTGGGTGTTGCTATGGTGACCAGTGAGCTGAGATAAGGCGGGGCTTTATCTAGCAAAGACTTATTGATAACCTGGAGCCAGTGGGTTAGGCGACGGATATGTAGCGAGGGCCAGCCAACGAGAGCATACAGGTCGCAGTGGTGGGTAGTATATGGGGCTTTGGTGATAAAACGGATGGCACTGTGATAGACTATATCCAGTTTGCTGAGTAGAGTGTCTATTTTGTAAATGACATCGCCGAAGTCAAGGATCGGTAGGATAGTCAGTTTTACGAGGGTATGTTTGGCGGCATGAGTGAAGGAGCCTTTGTTGCAAAATAGGAAACCGATTCTAGATTTAATTTTGGATTGAAAATGCTTAATGTGAGTCTGGAAGGAGAGTTTACAATCTAACCAGACACCTAGGTATTTGTAGTTGTCCACATATTCTAGGTCAGAACCGTCCAGAGTATTGATGCTAGTCGGGCGGGAGGGTGCGAGCAGCAATTGGTTGAAGAGCATGCACTTGGTTTTCCTAGCATTTAAAAGCAGTTGGAGGCCACGGAAGGAGTGTTGTGTGGCGTTGAAGCTCGTTTGGAGGTTTGTTAACACAGTGTCCAAAGAAGGGCCAGATGTAAGCAAAATGGTGTCGTCTGCATAGAGGTGGATCAGAGATTCACCAGCAGCAAGAGCGACATTACTGATAAATACAGAGAAAAGAGTCGGTACGAGAATTGAACCCTGTGGCACCCCCATAGAGACTGCCAGAGGTCCGGACAACAGGCCCTCCGATTTGACAAACTGAACTCTATCTGAGAAGTAGTTGGCTAACCAGGCGAAGCGGTCATTTGAGAAGCCAAGGCTATTGAGTCTGCCAATAAGAATGCAGTGATTGACAGAGTCGAAAGCCTTGGCCAGTTCATTGAAAACGGCTGCACAGTACTGTCTTTTATCGATGGGGGTTATGATATAGTTTAGGACCTTGAGTGTGGCTGAGGTTTACCCATGACCAGCTCGGTAACCAGATTGCATAGTGGAGAAGGTACGGTGGAATTCAAAATGGTCGGTGATCTGTTTATTAACTTGGCTTTTGAAGATTTTAGAAAGGCAGGGCAGGATGGATATAGGTCTATAAGAGTTTGGGTCTAGAGTGAAGAGGGGGAGGACCGCGGCAGCTTTCCAATCTTTGGGGATCTCAGGCGATACGAAAGAGAGGTTGAATAGGCTGTTAATAGCGGTTGCAACAATTTTGGCGGGTAATTTTAGAATGAGAGGGTCCAGATTGTCAGAACATCAGCTGTCTGGATTTTGGTGAAGGAGAAGTGTGGAGGGGGGGGGGGAGGCTTGGGCAAGTTGCTGTCCAAGCATCCAAGCATGTAAGATGCAGAGGAAAGCACTTTTGAAGAGCAACCAGTCATCCTCTACTGACGGGATGAGGTCAATATCCTTCCAGGATACCCGGCCAGATCGATTAGAAAGGCCTGCTCGCTGAAGTGTTTCAGTGGTCGTTTGACCACGGACCCTGTACGCAAGCAGGCAATGAGGCAGTGATCACTGAGATCCTGGTTGAAGACAGCAGAGGTATATTTAGAGGGCAGGTTGGTCAGAATGATATCTAAGAGAGTGTACATGGTTACGGATTTAGGGTTGTACCTGGTAGGTTCCTTGATGATTTGTGTGAGATTGAGGGCATCTAGCTTAGATTGTAGGATTGCCGGGGTGTAAAGCATGTCCGAGTTTAGGTCACCTAACAGTACGAACTCTGAAGATAGATGGGGGGCGATCAATTCGCATATGGTGTCCAGGGCACAACTGGGGGCTGGGGGGGGGGGGGGTCTATAACAAGCAGAAATGGTGAGAGACTTGGTGGATATTTAAAAGTAGAAGCTCGAATTGTTTGGGCTCAGACCTGGATAGTATGACAAAAATCTGCAGGCTATCTCTGCAGTGGATTGCAACTCTGCCCCCTTTGGCATCTTGTCGGAAAATTTGATAGTTATGGATGGAAATTTCTAGATTTTTGGTGGCCTTGCTAAGCCAGGATTCAGACATGGCTAGTACATCCGGGATGGCGGAGCGTGCTAAAGCAGTGAATAAAATAAACTTAGGGAGGAGGCTTCTAATGTTAACATGCATTAAACAAAAGCTTTTACGGTTACAGAAGTCAACAAATGAGAGTGCCTGGGGAATGGGAGTGATGCTGGAGGCTGCAGGGCCTGGGTTAACCTCTACATCACCAGAGGAAGAAAGGAGGAGTAGGATAAGAGTACGGCTAAAGGCTAAAAGAACTGGTTGAATCTTGTTATGTTCATACAAATATACGTTTGCTGAAAATAAACACAGTTGACAGTGAGAGGATGTTTCTTTTTTTGTTTCAATATATATATATTTAATCGTTATGTGTACACTACCGTTCAAAAGTTTGGGGTTACTTAGAAATGTCCTCCATGAAAACATACATGAAATTCGTTGCAAAATGAATAAAAAATATAGTCAAGACATTGACAAGGTTATAAATAATGATTTTTAATTGAAATAATAATTGTGTCCTTCAAACTTTGCTTTCGTCAAAGAATCCTCAATTTGCAGCAATTACAGCCTTGCAGACCTTTGGCATTCTAGTTGTCAATTTGTTGAGGTAATCTGAAGAGATTTCACCCCATGCTTCCTGAAGCACCTCCCACATGTTGGATTGGCTTGATGGGCACTTCTTACGTACCGTACGGTCAAGATGCTCCCACAACAGCTCAATAGGGTTGAGATGCGGTGACTGTGCTGGCCACTCCATTATAGACAGAATACCAGCTGACCTCTTCTTCCCAAAATAGTTATTGCATAGTTTGGAGCTGTGCTTTGGGTCAATATCCTGTTGTAGGAGGAAATTGGCTCCAATTAAGTGCCGTCCACAGGGTATGGCATGGCGTTTCAAAATGGAGTGATAGCCTTCCTTCTAAAAGATCTCTTTTATCCTGTACAAATCTTCCACCTTACCACGACCAAAGCACCCCCAGACCATCACATTGCCTCCACCATGTTTGACAGATGGCGACACGCAGTCCTCCAGCATCTTTTCATTTTTTCTGCGTCTCACGAATGTTCTTTGCGATAACACTTTTTTCCAATCTTCCTCTGTCCAGTGTCTGTGATCTTTTGCCCATTTTATTATTTTATTTTTAATGGCCAGTCTGAGATATGGCTTTTTCTTTGCAACTCTGCCTAGAAGGCCAACATCCCGGAGTCGTTGACGTTGAGACTGGTGTTTTGCGAGAATTAAGTTAATTTATGAAGTAAATTTATAAATTAATGAAGTTCTAATGTCTTTATCCTCTTGCTCAGTTGTGCACCTGGGCCTCCCACTCTTTCTATTCTGGTTAGAGCCAATTTGCACTGTTCTGTGAAGGGAGTAGTACACAGCGTTGTACGAGATCTTCAGTTTCTCAGTAATTTCTCGCATGAAATAGCCTTCATTTCTCAGAACAAGAATAGACGACTAGTTTCAGAAGAAAGTCCTTTGCTGATGTTCCAAATACTAGTCTAAAGAAGGCCAGTTTTATTGCTTCTTTAATCAGGACAACAGGTTTCAGCTGTGCTAACATAATTGTAAAAGGGTTTTCCAATGATCAATTAGCCTTTTAAAATTATAAACTTGGATTAGCTAACACAACGTGCCATTGGACCACAGGAGTGATGGTTGCTGATAATGGGCCCCTGTACGCCTATGTAGATATTCCATACAAAAATCAGCGGTTTCCAGCTGCCATAGTCATTTACAACATTAAGAATGTCTACACTGTATTTCTGATCAATTTGATGTTATTTTAATGGACAAAACATTATTTCAAAAACAAAGAAATTTCTAAGTGACCCAAACCCGGACAGGAAGACCCCGACAGTGACTCAACCCACTCAAGCAACGCACCCCCCCCCCCCCAGGGAAGGTATGGAACAGCACCAGTAAGCCAGTGACTCAGCCACTGTAATAGGGTTAGAGGCAGAGAATCCCAGTGGAGGGGAACCAGCCAGGCAGAGACAGCAAGGGTGATTCGTCGTTGCTCCAGTGCCTTTCCGTTCACCTTCACACTCCTGGGCCAGACTACACTCAATCATAGGACCTACTGAAGAGATGAGTCTTCAATAAAGACTTATAGGTTGAGACCGAGTCTGCGTCTCTCACATGGATTAGCAGACCATTCCATAAAAATGGAGCTGTATAGGAGAAAGCCCTGCCTCCAGCTGTTTGCTTAGAAATTCTAGGGACAGTAAGGAGGCCTGCGTCTTGTGACCGTAGCGTACGTGTAGGTATGTACGGCAGGACCAAATCGGAAAGATAGGTAGGAGCAAGCCCATGTAATGCTTTGTAGGTTAGCAGTAAAACCTTGAAATCAGCCCTTGCCTTAACAGGATGCCAGTGTAGAGAGGCTAGCACTGGAGTAATATGATCAAATTTTGGGGTTCTAGTCAAGATTCTAGCAGCCGTGTTTAGCACTAACTGAAGTTTACTTAGTGCTTTATTCGGGTAGCCGGAAAGTAAAGCATTGCAGTAGTCTAACCTAGAAGTGACAAAAGCATGGATTAACTTTTCTGCATCATTTTTGGACAGAAAGTTTCTGATTTTTACAATGTTACGTAGATGGAAAAAATCTGTCCTTGAAACAGTCTTGATATGTCAAAAGAGAGATCAGGGTCCAGAGTAACGCCAAGGTCCTTCGCAGTTTTATTTGAGACGACTGTACAACCATCAGATTCAAAAGAAGATCTCTTTGTTTCTTAGAACAAGAACCTAGAACAAGCATCTCTGTTTTGTCAGAGTTTAAAAGTAGAACATTTGCCACCATCCACTTCCTTATGTCTATAACACAGGCTTCCAGGGAGGGCAATTTTGGGGCTTCACCATGTTTCATTGAAATGTACAGCTGTGTGTCATCCGCATAGCAGTGAAAGTTAACATTATGTTTCCGAATGACATCACCAAGTGGTAAAATATATAGTGAAAACAATAGTGGTCCCAAAACAGAGCCTTGAGGAACACTGAAGTTTACAGTTGATTTGATTTGAGGACAAACCATCCACAGAGACAAACTGATATCTTTCCGACAGATAAGATCTAAACCAGGCCAGAACTTGTCCGTGTAGACCAATTTAGGTTTCCAATCTCTCCAAAAGAATGTTGTGATTGATGGTATCAAAAGCAGCACTAAGGTCTAGGAGCACGAGGACAGTTGCAGAGCCTCGGTCTGACGGCATTAAAAGGTCATTTACCCCCTTCACAAGTGCAGTCTCAGTGCTATGATGGGGGTCTAAAACCAGACTGAAGCATTTTGTATGCATTGTTTGTCTTCAGGAAGGCAGTGAGTTGCTGCGCAACAGCATTTCTAAAATTTTTGAGAGGAATGGAAGAGTTTTTTATATTTTCTTGGTCAAGGTTTGGCCTTTTCAAGAGAGGCTTTATTACTGCCACAAAAACATGGTCTGGACTACAGAAATAATCTTGTGGGGCAAGGCTATGACGGTGCATCCGTCATGAGTGGAAAGCATTCTGCTGTGTCTGCACGGTTTAAAAACAGATTTACATTTTATGTGCACATTGTTTGAATTTGGTTCTTGTCGATGCTGTAAAATCAGTGTCTGAAGCAGTTAACTTTTTTGCTCTCCTGCAGAAGCTTTATAACTTTGTATCTGGCTTGTACGTTCATCTCAAGTGGCTTGCAGTTCAGAAGGAGCTGTACCCACAGCAGCAGCTCAGGGAACTACAGAGACTTACGGATGTAAGGTGGGCATGCAGAAATATGGCATGCCGTAATCTGAGGGACAGGCTTCCAGCAGTTCTGAGAGTGCTACAGGATATCAAACTTGAAAATAGTGGTGATAGATCAGTGGAGGCAAGGGGCCTTCTTTCTCAGATAGATTTACATTTCATATGGCTTTTGGTTACATTTGTAAAGTGTTTGGTGATGCCAAATGTCTTTCTGAAATGCTCCAATCAAGTTATCTTGACCTAGCAAGGGATGTGGATCTAGTAGGTCCCCTTACAGACACATTACAGGACTACAGAAGTGAGGGTTACTTTGGAGAACTATGGAAAGAGGTTGAAGAGATTGCAAAGCACTGCAAAATAAGTGTACAAACAGTGTGTAAAAGACAGCCTAAAACAAGCTTAAGATTTCACGACTCATTGATGATGAGCACTGTAGGACAGAACAATAGTCACCAAAGTGATGGTGAGAGCTTCCAAAGAGCTATCTTTTATCAGGTGCTTGACAGTCTCACAGCTGAACTGCAGAGGTGTTCTTCAAAGAAGAATTGCGAGATAATGCAAGGGGTCCAGTCTCTCAACCCAAAGAGTAAACATTATTGAATGAGGAACCTCTGTTTGCCTTTGCTCAGACCTTTGAGTCAGATTTAGTGGACCTCAGACATGAGGCTCATCAAACCAAGCGGCTTCTTGATAGGAGAGAGAAAAGTGGAAGGGACAGACTGTCTACTCCTTGACTTTGTTGTGTTTCTAGAACCATATAAAGAGGTCTTCCATGAGCTATTTCGACTTTGTAAGATTTCTGTTGTTACACCAGTCAGCAGTGCTTCTTGCGAGAGAAGCTTCTCAGCTTTAAAATTGATTAAAACTCACCTTAGGACAACAATGGTTAATGACAGGTTAAGAATTCTCAGTGTTGAGTCAAGAAGGGCATGCTCCCTCAACATGGATGAGTTTGGAGAAACATTTTGCCAATTCTCACCAGAACCACAGAATTATGCTGTTTTAAATCTACCTAGGATAATTTGGCACTTATCCGGTCCCTCTGGTCATGTTTAAAACCTGCACTGTGTACTAGCTAGTACACTGCCATTCTAAAATGATCAATCCAAAGGGTATCATGTCACACATATATAATTTGGTCTTGATTAGGCCAATTCCAAAACATTTCTTTGCTAATAGTTCACATAATATATGAGCATAAATATGATACTGTAAGTTTGTAATATTGATGGGCACCAAATTATTTTTATTTTTCAAGTTCATTTCTGCTTGATACCTGGTATGTCAAATTGCAGTGTGTTGTTTTTGTAAATGTACTTTTTTGTAAATAAACTATGCAATTTATGTAACACACAAATGCTATCTTATCTCCTTGGTGCTTGAGCTTTATTTTCAAAAAATATTTTGGATATTCAACACTTACAGTGAGGGAAAAAAGTATTTAATCCCCTGCTGATTTTGTAAGTTTGCCCACTGACAAAGAAATTATCAGTCTATAATTTTAATGGTAGGTTTATTTGAACAGTGAGAGACAGAATAACAACAACAAAAAAATTATAAATTGATTTGCATTTTAATGAGGGAAATAAGTATTTGACCCCCTCTCAATCAGAAAGATTTCTGGCTCCCAGGTGTCTTTTATACAGGTAACGAGTTGAGATTAGGAGCACACTCTTAAAGGGAGTGCTCCTAATCTCAGAGAAGCAATCAATCAATCAGATTCCAAACTCTCCACCATGGCCAAGACCAAAGAGCTCTCCAAGGATGTCAGGGACAAGATTGTAGACCTACACAAGGCTGGAATGGGCTACAAGACCATCGCCAAGCAGCTTGGTGAGAAGGTGACAACAGTTGGTGCGATTATTCGCAAATGGAAGAAACACAAAAGAACTGTCAATCTCCCTCGGCCTGGGGCTCCATGCAAGATCTCACCTCGTGGAGTTGCAATGATCATGAGAACGGTGAGGAATCAGCCCAGAACTACACGGGACGATCTTGTCAATGATCTCAAGGCAGCTGGGACCATAGTCACCAAGAAAACAATTGGTAACACA
>QNTS01000498.1:11276-75586 GCA_003317085.1 Hucho hucho | reverse complement strand
ACGCACTGTGTTTTTTACCATCTTTAGAGCTCAGTTTATATTCCGGTTGATTTATTATAGTAAATATACGTAAAAGTGTTCCTAAGGATACATTTAAAATGATGTTTGATTGTTCTTGGACAAGTTTATAGGTATAAGTTGAACGAGTTCTAGTCACGTTTCAATGGAGGTGTGGACGCTGTAGTTTCTGATTATAATGCGCAAACCAAATGGAGATTTATGGATAAAATACATGACTTTTTCTAACAAAAGAACCATGGATTGTCTTCGTTGGACACTTAGGAAGACCTCAGCAGACGTTCTTCAACAGGTAATTGATTTGTTTTCGCTGTGAAATGTGTTTTCTGTGAACCGTGGAGGCTTATGAAATTATGGTAATGGCAAAAATATGTTAGGTCCTACCCTCAAACAATCAAATGTTGTGCTTTCGCCGTAAAGCCTTTTTGAAATCTGACAACGCTGTGATATTGCCAAGAAACAGAGCTTTTGATGAGTATGGAACACTTGTATATTGGTGGATGTTTAATAATTCAACTTTTGGATTTTGAATTTGGCGCCTCACATTTCACCGGGTAGTGTCGGGAGTGGGGCGCCTCTCCCTGAGAGGTTAAGCTTTCATCAATACATAACAGTCAATGGGAAAAGATTATCGTCAACCAATTGATAGTTAAGTCAACATATTGTGGCCAATGGGAAAAGATAAGTGCCAACCAATTGACACTTTTGTGAATACATTGCAGTCAATAGGAAAAGAGGAGCGTCAACCAATTGATGGTTATGTCAATACTTTGCATTCAGTGGTAAAAAATGAGTGTCATAGGGTTGACTCTTATGTCAGTACATAGCAATCAATGGGAAAAGATGACCCACTGGGCACACGTTGGTTAACTTTTTCACGAGTGAATTCCAAATATCTCTAACGGTCGCCCCCAGCGTGAGTTTTTTTATGCATGTTGTGTCAAAATGCACTCACTGTTGCAAAATGTGAATGAAACGCAACAGGACAGTTAACCCACGCTGCCCTCAAACCAAGACACGTTTTCTTTTCTAACAACAGTTTGAATTGAGGTGTGTTCCGTCTCCTCATTAATTCACTAGACGTTGCCCATTTCAGCTGCATTAAGTACTGTAGTGCATCTTCTCCTCATGGACTGCACCAGATTTGCCAGTTCTTGCTGTGAGATGTTACCCCACTCTTCCACCAAGGCACCTGCAAGTTCCCTGACATTTCTGGGGGGAATGGCCCTAGCCCTCACCCTCCGATCCAACAGGTCCCAGACATGCTCTTCTCTGGCCATGGCAGAACACTGACATTCCTGTCTTGCAGGAAATCACGCACAGAACGAGCAGTATGGCTGGTGGCATTGTCATGCTGGAGGGTCATGTCAGGATAAGCCTGCAGGAAGGGTACCACATGAGGGAGGAGGATGTCTTCCCTGTAACGCACAGCGTTGAGAATGCCTGCAATGACAACAAGCTCAGGCCGATGATGCTGTGATACACCGCCCCAGACCATGACGGACCCTCCACCTCCAAATCGATCCCGCTCCAGAGTACAGGCCTCGGTGTAACGCTCATTCCTTCGACGATAAACGCGAATCCGACCATCACCCTGGTGAGACAAAACCACGACTCGTCAGTGAAGAGCACTTTTTGCCAGTCCTGTCTGGTCCAGCGACTGTGGGTTTGTGCCCATAGGTGACGTTGTCGCCGGTGATGTCTGGTGAGGACCTGCCTTACAACAGGCCTGCAAGCCCTCAGTCCAGCCTCTCTCAGCCTATTGTGGACAGTCTGAGCACTGATGGTGGGATTTTGCGTTCCTGGTGTAACTCGGGCAGTTGTTGTTGCCATCCTGTACCTGTCCCGCAGGTGTGATGTTCGGATGTACCGATCCTGTGCAGGTGTTGTTACATGTGGTCTGCCACTGCGAGGACGATCAGCTGTCCTGTCTCCCTGTAGGGCTGTCTTAGGCATCTCACAGTACGAACATTGCAATTTATTGCCCTGGCCACATCTGCAGTCCTCATGCCTCCTTGCAGCATGCCTAAGGTACGTTCACGCAGATGAGCAGGGACCTTGGGCATCTTTCTTTTGGTGTTTTTCAGAGTCAGTAGAAAGGCCTCCTTAGTGTCCTAAGTTTTCATAACTGACCTTAATTGCCTAACGACTGTTCCACAGGTACATGTTAATTAATTGTTTATGGTTCATTGAACAAGCATGGGAAACAGTGTTTAAACCCCTTACAATGAAGATCTGTGAAGTTATTTGGATTTTTAAGAATTGTCTTTGAAAGACAGGGTCTTGAAAATGGGACGTTTCTTTTTTTGCTGAGTTCATGTGTGGCGCCATGTTTATTGACATTATACAATGTGTTTTACAAAAAAATGTCGATCAATTTTGAGCTCACCTATGATGTGATAATTAGCTAATTCATATTATGGTTTCTGTCAGGTTTCTGTCAGCTGAGATTTAGCTAAATATGATTGCTTGTGTTATGTCAATCTTTCCTCAGTTAGCGCTAGAACCAATGTAGCCTACATTTGCCGGTTTGGATGATTGTGTTATGCTGTCGCTACTTCTGTAAATGTCTGAACATTCAGGACATAACATTGTAAGGACTGTGTTCGTGCAAAATGTTTATGTGAAACAACGGTGGCCAGCTAAAACGCTGACTGTTGCATCATTCGAAACTGGACGTTCTAAATAAGCGTTCTAATCACACCGGTTTGAGTGTATGCTGTAGGGACCACTGTAGAATGATCAACATCTATTCCAACGTGGAATTGATGTCTGTACCCAGTTGGGAGTGTCAACCAATTGAGGCCTAAGTGAATACATTGCATTCTAACCAGGTTAGGGTTGAGGTTGGAGTTGGGGTTGAGCCAGGATGTGGACAAGAAGTTAGTTATGGGTAGGGTTGGGATTAATGTAGAGATTAAGCTAGAGTTATGGTTAGGATTGAGGCTAGGGTTAGGGTTGTGCCGGGATTTGGACATGAAGCCAGCGTTAGGGTTAGGGCCCCAACCCTAGAAATAACCCTAACCTTAATCCAATTGTGTTCAACAAAACAAGTCCTACAGACCCTCATTTTATCACACGTTGACTACTGCTCAGTTTACTGTATATGATGAAGTTCCACAAAAACTGACATAGGCAAATTACAGTTGGATCAGAAAAGATCACCACAGCTGGCACTTAAATATCAATAATGTTCACGTCAATCTCCTTGGCTCAACGTAGAGGAGAGATTGACTGCATCACTGCTTTGTCTTTTTGTGAGGTATTGACGTGTTGAAAGCATCAAACTGTATGCTCAAACAACTAACACACAGCTCAGACACCCATACATACCCCACAAGACATGCCACCAGGGGTCTTTTCACAGTCCCAAGTCCAGAATAGACACTGGGAAATGTACAGCACTATACAGAGTCATGTCTGCTTGGAACTCTCATCCACATCAAGTAGCTCAAGCGAGCAGTAAAATCAGATAAAAAATACTGATAAAACAACACATCACAGCACAACGCGGGTTGTGAAGTGACACACACACAAGCATATGCACACACACTAACACACGCACTGTACACACACACATTGCAATATTGTAATATTGTATTATTGTAGTATTGTACATTTTATATTGTAAATTTGTAGTTGGACCGCAAAGTGAAGGAAAAGCAGCCAACAAGTGCCCAGCATATGTGGAACTCCTTAAAAACTGCTGGAAAAGCATTCCTCGTGAAGCTGGTTGAGAGAATGCCAAGAGTGCACAAAGCTGTCATCAAGGCAAAGGGTGGCTTGAATCTAAAACATAAAATATATGTTTGTTGAACACTTTTTGGTTACTACATGATTCCATATGTGTTATTTCATAGTGCTAATGTCTTCACTATTTTTCTAAAATGTAGAAAATAGTAAAAATAAAGATACCTTTATTTTACTAGGCAAGTCAGTTAAGAACAAATTCTTATTTTCAATGACGGCCTAAGTAGGTGAGTAGGTGTCCAAACTTTTGACTGGTACTGTAGTTCTTCCACCTAGCTATCTTAAGATGAATGCAAAGGTCATCTACAAAAAACCTGCAAATCCGAATGGATTTTCCTCGAGTTTTCGCCTGCTATATCAGTTCTGTTATACTCACAGACATTATCTTAACGGTTTAAGTAAAATGCCTGCCAATCAGGCCCAGAAAATAGGATATGCACATAATTAGTACTGTTGGATAGGAAACACTCTGAGGTTTCTAAAACCGTTAAGATAATGTCTGTGAGTATAACAGAACTGATATAGCAGGCGAAAACCCGAGGAAAATCCATCCGGATTTGCAGTTTTTTTTGTAATGACCTTTTTCTCCAAGTTGCCTATTGCATACAATGTTATGTAGGACTGAGACTGCAGTACCTATGGCTTCCACTAGATGTCAACAGTCTTTATACAAAGTCTGGAAGGTCTAGCAGTAAGCAGAACGGATAGGAAGAGGAAGTAGTAGGGGACCACTTTTGTTTACAACGTTTGACGGGCGCGAGATTGTGAACGCGCACCACTTTATTTTCCTTTCCTATTGTTCATGTTATCGTCCGGTTGAAATATTACAGTAAATATACATAAAAGGATACCTAAGGATACATTAAAAATGATGTTTGATTTGTTTGTAGAAAGTTTATAGGTATAATTTGAACGTGTTCTCTTCACGGTTCAATTGGTGACTCAACGGTGGATTTTCTGATCATAACGCGCCAACCAAACGGAGATTTATGGATATAATAAATGACTTTTTCTAACAAAAGAACGTAACCTACAGAAGCAACCTGTGAACCCTTCGGGAGTCGTCTTCAAGAAGCTTTCCATTCACTATAAAAAATCGAGAATATACCCAAAACACACTGGGCGCGACCTATACTTAAATACGATTACAGGAAAATATGTGGGGTGCTATCCTCAAACAATCAAATGTTGTGCTTTCGCCGTAAAGCCTTTTTGAAATCTGACAACGCTGTAATATTGCCAAGAAGCAGAGCTTTTGATGACTATGCAACACTTGTACTGTATATTGATGAATGTTTAATAATTCAACTTTTGTATTTTGAATTTGGCGCCATACATTTCACCGGGTAGTGTCGGGAGTGGCCCGCTAGCGTGCCGCTACTCCCTAAGTAGTTAACAGTTTTAGAAACTTCATAGTGTTTCCTATCCAATAGTACTAATTATGTGCATATCCTATTTTCTGGGCCTGAGTGGCAGGCATTTTACTTTGGGCACGCCAGACTCTCCAAAAGTGTCACCTCTGCTGCCGCTCCCTAAGAAGTTAAAATAATGTCTGTGAGTATAACAGAACTGATATGGCAGGCAAAAACCCGAGGAATTTCTGTCCAGATTTTTTTTTTTGTGACATGCCCTCACTTTCAATGGCTGTCTATGGGATTCTCAGTAAAATAGGACCCAGATTGCAGTACCTATGGCTTCCACTAGATGTCAAAAGTCTTTAGACAAGGTTTCATGCGTTTATCATGGAAGACACCCGAACAGAAGAAGAATTTGTAAGAGGAGGGAGGAAGTCACTTCAGTTTTTTGTGCGCGAGACCGTGAGCGTGTTCCTCTGTATTTTCCTTTTCTATTGTTTAGGATATTATCCGTGTGAAATATAATTGTTAATATACATAAAAGTATACCTAAGGATACATTATAAATGATGTTTGATTTGTTTGGGCAAAGTTGATGGGTATAATTTGAACGCTTTCTCTTCACTGTACAATGGGCGAGTAGACTGTAGATTTTCTGAACATAACGCACCAACCAAACGGATATTTATGGATATAAACAATGACTTTTTCTAACAAAAGAAACATGGATTGTCTTGCTTGGACACTTCGGATTGCCCTCAGCAGAAGATCATCAAAGGTAAGCGATTTATTTTAGCTCTTATATGTGTTTTGTGAGACCCGCACTGGTTATGATATTATGCTAATGAATAAAATATGTGAGGTGCTATCCTCATACAATCAAATGTTGTGCTTTCGCCGTAAAGCCTTTTTGAAATCTGACAATGCTGTGATATTGCCAAGAGTCTAAGCTTTTGAAGACTATGCAACACTATAATTCAACTTTTGGATTTTAAATTTGGCGCCTTACATTTCTCCGGGTAGTGTCGGGAATGGGGCGCTAGCGCCCCAATGATCCTTAAGGTAACTGAGCCATGTCTTATCCTAAGTGATTAGGGCAAATAAAGAATCACAGTCTTTCCCAATATAATCCATTTGGAGCAAAAAAATATAATGAAAAGGTTTTCTATCCATTCCTCACACACAAATGGGAAAATTATTCTCTTAAAATGTGCAGTTCTAAGCCGGACAGCTAGGCTGGATAAAATGGAACAACTGGCTGTGGTTGCTCAGCAACACATTGTTTCTCTTGTCAAAGATAGGAGGCATCGTCTGGGTGGCGCCTGAGTTGTCTCTATATGTCTCTATACCAGGAAACTGTGGATGATCTGAGTTAATGATTAATCCTGACTTTGTGCTGTATATACACACACCTGCTAAATCTCCCACCATGTAATGTTTATAGTCTACAAATCTGCACTGTGCTGGTTGTTCGAACAACCCATGTTGCGTCGGTTGAGTGCAAAATCGGTCTGCGTGCATTTCCCATCATCTCCCCTTGCAACATTTGCTTTTATTTCTACATAATAAATATTTTATTGATGCCATTAAAAGCAACATGATATCATAGGAAAACATAATCCTGTGACGTTTTTGAAAATAGATAAGGTTCACAAGATACGATGCTTATGTCAAAACATTGCAGTCAATAGAAAAAGATGAGCGTCAACCAAATGACTCTTACGTCAATACACAGCATTCATTGGGAAAAGTGAACATCAACCAAATGAAGCTTTCGTCAATACATAACAGTCAATGGGAAAAGATCATTGTCAACCAATTGATAGTTAAGTCAACATATTGCAGCCAATGGGAAAAGATAAGTGCCAACCAACTGACATGTGAATACATTGCCGTCAATGGGAAAAGAGGAGCGTAAACGTGGGTGTCATAGGGTTGACCCTTATGTCAGTACATACAAGTCAATGGGAAAAGATGACCCACTGGGCACATGCTGGTTAAACTTTTCACGCCTGAATTCCAAACATTTTTAACGGGTTGAATTCTTGGGGGATTGTTACGCATCAAGACAGTTAACCTGCACTGCCCTCAAACTAAGACACGCTGCCTGCTAATTATCTATAGCCTGTTTCAACTTATCAATTTCGAATTATTTTCGAATAAGTTTTATTTTCTAACAAGAGTTTGAAATGAGGTGTGTTCCGCCTCCTCATTAATTCACATAGAAGTAGCCCATTTCACTGTTCCGGACAATTTATATTTGAGGCTTTACTGAGCCGGACAAACTTCTCTCTTTGACGAGAGCCAAAGCACTTCCCAGTGTTTCCCCAGATCAAGGATGCAGACATTTGCACAGTGTTGCACACATTTTTTTCCCCTAGCACATTTTCTGGCTGGTGTTCGCCTTGCCTTCATTGTTGTTTTCCTTACAAATAATAACTTTGGACATGTGTGCGTTCCTATCCAAGTAGGTGCCTTATTTTCTGTATATCATGTTGTCATTTCTACTCTAGCATATCGTATGTATGTATGGAGCGTAATGTATTTACTGTTTTATTCACATGTTTTCAAGTGTTGGTGACAAATCACGCATTCTGAAATCAGATTATAAAAAATGTATAAAACAACACCTCATGGCACAATGCGGGTTGTGAAGAGACACACACACACACACACACATATTAGCATATTAGTGTATGCACACACACTAATACATGCACTGTACACACACACATATTGCAATATTGTAAAATTGTATTATTGTAGTATTGTACAATTTAATATTGTAAATTTGTAATAATAGAGTAATAACGTAGTAATGTCTGGCATGATGTATTGACTTTTTTATGATGTAGGCTGTTGTTTTGTTGCGATTTAATTGTTTTATTCCTGTTTATACCCCAGGAAGAGTAGCTGCTGTCTGGGGATCCTAATAGATACAAAATACAAAAAAAGAATTTGCCCCTCCCCCCACTAAATGGCAGAAAGGTAGGTCTCACTTGAAGCCTGACCTAGAGTTAATATGCTTTTGAGTGACATTGGCAGAACGGTTGAGGTTACAAACAATATTAATGTATTATTTCGTTCAACAGCCTTACACCTGACCATGTGAAATGAACTCTTCACAGTGAAAACTTGGACCCACGCAGAATAAGGCCTTTCTTCCATAGAAAAGCATTACCTTCAGCCCTCACATAACCATGATGCTTCCAAGGACTGCGATTGAGCTAGTTAATCGTTCTTTCACACAACCCATCATGACCTTTATGGGGATGCCCTGTGTTGAGGTTTAACTTACTGTGGAAACAGGAAGTGGCTTAATTCATCCTCAACATGGTGCTTCATTCTCTCCCTGCAATCACACAAAAAGTCTTCCAATCTCTGTAGAATGGTCAATTCTTAACGTAAAGACTTAAAATTGTTAAAGAGTGTCCTCAGGAGGCCGTATGTTAAATTTCAGCTACCTTTAGGAAGTTACAGGAAGTGACTTCATTGGGGGTCATAGGGGCGGTTTCAAAGGGTTACAAAGGTTGAATCTTTCCAAATGTTACATATTTGTGACCGGGGGACCGTCATGACCTATATGAATTCTGAAGAGGATATTGGTCCCAAAAATGAACTGTTTGTGTCTGTCAGTCTGTGTGCCTGTCTGTCTGCCTACCCGTCTGTCTGTCCTGTGTGCCTTCCTGTCTGTCCTGCGTGTCTGCTGGTGAACAGCAATCTTTAATTCATACCACAGATTCTCAATTGGATTGAGGTCTGTGCTTTGACTAGGCCATTCCAGACATGTAAATGTTTCCCCTTAAACCACTCGAGTGTTGCTTTAAGTATGCTTACAGTCATTGTCCTGCTGGAAGGTGAACCTCCGTCCCAGTCTCAAATCTCTGGAAGACTGAAACAGGTTTCCCTCAAGGATTTCCCTGTATTTAGCGCCATCCCATCATTTCCTCAATTCTGACCAGTTTCCCAGTCCCTGCCGATGAAAAACATCCCCACAGCATGATGCTGCCACCACCATGCTTCACTGTGGGGATGGTGTTCTCAGGGTGATGAGAGGTGTTGGGTTTGCGCCAGACATAGCGTTTTCCTTGATGGCCAAAAAGCTACATTTTAGTCTCATCTGACCAGAGTACCTTCTTCCATATGTTTGGGGAGTCTCCCGCATGCCTTTTGGCGAACACCAAATGTGTTAGCTTATTTTGTTTCTTTAAGCAATGTTTTTTTTCTGGACATTCTTCCTTAAAGCCCAGCTTTGTGGAGTGTATGGCTTAAAGTGGTCCTATGGACAGATACTCCACTTTCCGCTGTGGAGCTTTGCAGCTCCTTCAGGGTTATCTTTGGTCTCTTTGTTGCCTCTCTGATTAATGCCCTCCTTGCCTGGTCTGTGAGTTTTAGTGGGCGGCCCTCTCTTGGCAGATTTGTTGTGGTGCCATATTCTTTCAATTTTTTTATAATTGATTTAATGGTGCTCTGTGGGATGTTCAAAGTTTCTGATATTTTTTTATAACCCAACCCTGATCTGTACTTCTCCACAACTTTGTCCCTGACCTGTTGAAGAGCTCATTGGTCTTCATGATGCCGCTTGCTTGGTGGTGCCACTTGCTTAATGGTGTTGCAGACTCTGGGGCCTTTCAGAACAGGTGTATATATATTGAGATCATGTGACAGATCATGTAACACTTAAAATCCGCACAGGTGGACTTTATTTAACTAATTATGTGACTTCTGTAGGTAATTGGTAGCACCAGATCTTATTTAGGGGCTTCATAGCAAAGGGGGTGAATACATATGCGTGCACCACTTTTCCGATTGTAATAAAAAATAAATAATTTGAAACAAGTAATTTTTTTTATTTCACTTCACCAATTTTGACTATTTTGTGTATGTTCATTACATGAAATCCAAATAAAAATCAATTTAAATTACAGGTTGTAATGTTACAAAATAGGAAAAACGCCAAGGGGGATGAATACTTTTGCAAGGCCCTGTAACACTCATCTTTTCCATTGAATTCAATGTTTAGGCGTAAGCGTCAACCCTGTGACACTTATCTTTTCCCATTGAATGAAATTTATTATCATAAGCATCAATTGGTTGACGCTCATCTTTTCCCATTTAATGCAATGTATTGACATAAGCATCAATTGGTTGACGCTCATCTTTTCCCATTGAATGCAATGTATTGACATAAGCATCACATGTTGTGATACTTATCTTAAGTCATGCATGCCTGTACATTCATACTAAACAAACTACTGAACAAAAAATAGTTATGTTTTAAAGATAATAGCTTAATCTTTGTTTTGGTTCTTGGTAAAATATTTCACTTTGAAATTTAGCGTAGGCAGCTTACAGTACATGTATGTTTTCTCTAATTATCTTTGTTGGGAAACAGCAAAGTGTGACAAGGCTTCCTACCACTAAACGCCAAGTAGATGGTTTAGAATTAAGGCTTGGTTGTGGTGTGCTGTGTGCACATGCCTCATGAAGTGATTAAAGTTTCCTGTGGTCTAATTATGTGACCTGGGAGTGCCCCGACAGGAGGGTGCTATAAATGACCCCAAAGATCCATATGGCACTTTTCACATGGCGGGGACAGAATCTGGAACATTGACTGCAAAAATACACACAAAACTTGTATGACACATCAAGCAGCTGAGAGATAGCTTCTGTACATTGAGAACACGTTGTCTTCAAGTTAGATCTTACACAGAGCATTTCCTGCAGGCACATGTCACTCTGAAGTAGATGCACTTTACTTCCTGCAATTATACAGTAAGCTCCTCCGTGATGGCTATTGTCATGTTGATATGGATTGCTTTCTACTCCTGTAGCTTTTCACTCTCCTTGGGCAGGCATCTATTGCTTACACACTACTGCTCTTTATATTGCCATGTGGGCCCGAGAGCAACAAGCTGTGATTACATGCCCTCTTTCACACCATGTTATCTTTCTTTCTGTTCACCATTTGATTTGCCCGATGACGGTAACATTAGCCTCCGCTGATTCTCTGTAGCTTTAGTCACAGTCTGCATCATGTACATTATCAGCAGGTGGCTCTTTTCATGTACTCCGTCATGGTCTTAGTGTTGATTTGGCTGCTTCGCAAGACTGATTCTCCACTTGGCTTCTTTGACAATTACAAGATTGATATGTCACTTAACCACCAGCAGATCCCAGAACAACAAGCTTGTTATCATGCAGAGACAACGCTGAGTGTTAATGAGATGGCTCCGTTATCATTTCTTCCCAAACCACAATGCCTTTTTTTATTGCTACTCCCTGCATGTTTTATAGTAACATACAGTAGCTCTTATCTCCCCATATATATTTTACAGCACATCACAGCCCAGTACAGCAGGCTCAGTCTAAATGTACTAAATCTCTCCTGTTCATAAAAGTGCTCATTGTGGCAGCACTCAGGCTTGATTTAATCCTGTCAAATGGAGCTGTCTAGAGCTCTTATTATTTATGCCAGAGCGGCAGGTAGCCTAGTGGTCCAGTAACCAAGAGAACATCTGAACACATGTAGTTCTGCTTTGGCAGCATTTCGCGAAGGCTCTGTCATACTGATTGCACTATACATTTTTGTGGGTGTAGATATGGTTGTCCTTTTTCTATAGAGCCATTGGATGTCTTTCAGCAATGTTCCTATCGGTGGAGTCATTGCTAAATATACTAGCACACAAATGTTCTCCAGTCTCTGAGAGACTACAACTTGTGTTGGGCGGTGCTTCGTGCTCCGGCCCCCGTCCCTCCCCCAAGGTGTTTTTTTATGAAAAGGAGGCGGACACTAACAACAATCCTTTGGGCAAAACTGAAAGAACTGACAAGGAGCTATGGCTTCAAGTGATTCCTCTCATCAACAGGAATTTGACAATGGAGTATCTATTAGCTACATGGTGACATTCAAGCATACATGTTTTAACCAGAATATAGCGAAGACGATTCCCAAAAATGTGTTGGATTTAGCTACCATTAGGAGTTCAGCTACAGCTGATGCCAGTACCAAGAGGGCAGATGACAAACACATAATTCTTATTTTATTATTTTAGGTATTTTAGGTAGATCAGCTGTGATATCGCAGATAGATTGTGGCTTATATCAATGTAATCATCTGCATAATTTCCAATCCCCCATGTATATTTCTTAAAAATATATTTTCCTACTTTATTATTTTCCCCTAACCCTACCACCCCTCCCCTAATTGGAGTAAACTAATGGACAACATTACTTATACTTCTACAACCAGCTTATATATATATATATATATATATATATATATATATATATATACATAGAGTGCATTCAGAAAGTATTCAGACCCATTGACTCTTTTCACATTTTGTTACGTTACAGCCTTATTTTAAAATTGATTAAATTGTAGTTATTGGTAGCATTACCTTAAAATTGTTTAACTTGGGTCAAACGTTTCAGGTAGCATTTGACAAGCTTCCCACAATAAGTTGGGTGAATTTTGGCCCATTCCTCCTGACAGAGCTGGTGTAACTGAGTCAGGTTTGTAGGCCTCCTTGCCTGCACAAGCTTTTTCCGTTCTGCCCACAAATTTTCTTTAGGATTGAGGTCAGGGCTTTGTGATGGCCACTCCAATACCTTGACCTTGTTGTCCTTAAGCCATTTTGCAACAACTTTGGAAATATGCTTCGGGTCATTGTCCATGTGGAAGACCCATTTGCGACCAATCTTTAACTTCCTGACTGATGTCTTGAGATGTTATTTCAATATATCCACATACTTTTCCTCCCTCAGGATGCCATCTATTTTGTGAAGTGCACCAGTCCCTCCTGCAGCAAAGCACCAGCACAACATGATGCTGCCACCCCCGTGCTTCACAGTTGGGATGGTGTTCTTTGGCTTGCAAGCCTCCCCCTTTTTCCTCAAAACATAACGATGGTCATTATGGCCAAACAGTTCTATTTTTTGTTTTATCAGACCAGAGGACATCCTTCCAAAATGTACGATCTTTGTCTCCATGTGCAGTTGCAAACCATAGTCTGGCTTTTTTATGGCGGTTTTGGAGCAGTGGCTTCTTCCTTGCTGAGCGGCCTTTCAGGTTATGTCAATATAGGACTCATTTAATATGGATATACATACATTTGTACTTGTTTTCCTCCAGCATCTTCACAAGGTCCTTTACTGTTGTTCTGGGATTGATTTGCACTTTTCGCACCAAAGTACGTTCATCTCTAGGAGATATAACGCGTCTCCTTCCTGAGCGGTATGATGGTGTTTATACTTGAGTGCTACTGTTTGTACAGATGAACGTGGTACCTTCAGGCGTTTGGAAATTGCTCCCAAGGATGAACCAGACTTGTGGAGGTCTCCAATTCTTTTCTGAGGTTTTGGCTGATTTCTTTTCATTTTCCCATGATGTCATGTAAAGAGGCACTGAGTTTGAAGGTATGCCTTGAAATACATCCACAGATACACCTCCAATTGACTCAAATTCTGTCAATTAGCCTATCAGAAGCTTCTAAAGCCATGACATCATTTTCTGGAATTTTCCAAGCTGTTTAAAGGCACAGTCAACTTAGTGTCACGACTTCCGCCAAAGTCGGTCCCTCTCCTTGTTCGGGCGGCGTTTGGCAGTCGACATCACCGGTTTTCTAGCCATTGCCGATCCACTTTTCATTTTCCATTGGTTTTTCCTTGTTTTACACACCTGGTTTCAATCCCAGAATTACTTGTTCATTATTTAACCCTCTGTTCCCCCATGTTTGTTTGTGAGTGTTTGTTTATTGTATTGCGGTCCGCTATGTTGGGCTTGGCTATATGTTGACGTGTATTGTGATTAAGTTTTGAGTAAAATTGCTAAATTTACTCATATCTGCTGTCCTGCTCCTGACTCCTCTACACCAGCTACACACAGACGCATTACACTTAGTGTATGTAAACTTCTGACCCTCTGGAATTGTGATACAGTGAATTATAAGTGAAATAATCTGTAAACAATTGCTCGAAAAATTACTTGTGTCATGCACAAAGCAGACGTCCTAACCGACTTGCCAAAACTATAGTTTGTTAACAAGAAATTTGTGGAGTGGTTGAAAAACAAGTTTTAATGACTCCAACATAAGTGTATGTAAACCTCTGACTTCAACTGTATATATATACATACTATCGTTCAAAAGTTTGGGGTCACTTGTTTTTTAAAGAACAGCACATTTGTTGTCCATTAAAATAACATCAAATTGATCAGAAATACAGTATAGACATTGTTAATGTTGTAAATGACTATTGCAGCTGGAAATGGCAGACTTTTTATGGAATATCTACATAGGCGTACAGAGGCCCATTATCAGCAACCATCACTCCTGTGTTCCAGTGGCACGTTTTGTTAGCTAATCAAAGTTGATCATTTTAAAAGGCTAATTGATCATTAGAAAACCCTTTTGCAATTATGTTAGCACAACTGAAAACTGTTGTGCTAATTAAAGGAGCAATAAAAATGACCTTCTTTAGACTAGTTGAGTATCTGGAGCATCAGCATTTGTGGGTTCGATTTCAGGCTCAAAATGGCCAGAAACAAATACCTTTCTTCTCAAACCCGCCAGTCTATTCTTGTTCTGAGAAATGAAGGCTAATCCATGCAAGAAATTGCCAAGAAACTGAAGATCTCGTACAACACTGTGTACTACTCCCTTCACAGAACAGTGCAAACAGTGCAAACTAACCAGAATAGAAAAAAGAGTGGGAGGCCCCGGTGCACAACTGAGCAAGAGGACAAGGACATTAGAGTGTCTAGTTTGAGAAACAGAAACCTCGCAAGTCCTCAACTGGCAGCTTCATTAAATGGTACACGCAAAACACCAGTCTCAACGTCAACAGTGAAGAGGCAACTCCGGGATGTTGGCTTTCTGGGCAGATTTTCAAAGAAAAAGCCATATCTCAGACTGGCCAATAAAAATAAAAGATTAAGATGGGCAAAAGAACACAGACACAGGACAGAGGAACTCTGCCTAGAAGGCCAGCATCCCAGCATCCTGGAGTCTTGCTTTCATCAGACCAGAGAATCTTGTTTCTCATGGTCTGAGAGTCCTTTAGGTGCCAAACTCTAAGCGGGATGTCATGTGCTTTTTACTGAGGAGTGGCTTCCTTCTCTAACATAATGACCTGATTGGTGGAGTGCTGCAGAGATGGTTGTCCTTCTGGAAGGTTTTCCCATCTCTACAGAGGAACTCTGAAGCTCTGTCAGAGTGACCATCGAGTTCTTGGTCAACTCCCTAACCAAGGCTCTTCTCCCCCGATTGCTCCGTTTGGCAGGGCGGCCAGCTCTAGGAAGAGTCTTGGTGGTTTCAAACTTCTTCCATTTAAGAATGATGGAGGCCACTGTGTTCTTGGGGACCTTCAATGCTGCAGAAATGTTTTGGTGCCTTTCCCCAGACACAATCCTGTCTCTGAGCTCTACGGACAATTGCTTCGACCACAATTGCTTCGGCTTGGTTTTTGCTCTGACATACACTGTCAACAGTGGGACCTTATATAGACAGGTGTGTGTCTTTCCAAATCATGTCCAATCGATTGAATATACCACAGGTGGACTCCAATCAAGTTGTAGAAACATCTCATGGATGATCGATGGAAACAGGATGCACCTAAGCTCAATTTCGAATCTCATAACAAAGGGTCTGAAAATGGTTCTTCTGTTTTATTTTTTATTTGTAATACATTTGCAAAAATGTCTAAAACTGTTTTCGTCATTATGGGGTATTGTCTGTAGATTTATGAGGGGGAAAATTATTTCATCCATTTTAGATTAAGGCTGTAACGTAACAAAATGTGGAAAAAGGGAAGGTGTCTGAATACTTTCCAAGCGCACTGTATGCAAACAGTATTTGAATGTGTCCATCTAAGCAGCTACCTGTGCTTGTCTTGTTGTGTGTGTGTGTGAATGCTGACCATATTGTAACTAGACAGAGACCCGTCACTCTCTGAAGCTCCTCATCCTAAAATAATCTTAAGTGCACAGCATTTCCAACCCCACAGCCAGAAGACAGATCCAGTTATAATTGAGGCTAAAAAGGGTCATGGCCATTTCATCAACCATGCTGCCTAGCAGCCTAGTGCTGCAACTATTCCTTACTTCCTTCAGCCTCTCTCCTCTCTTCCTCCTCTTCTCAGCCACTTCGGTCCAGCTCAACATCTAATTTTCAACCCACAGAGGCCCGGAGCTTTAGCCCAGATCAATGTGTCTCTCCCCTGACATAAAATGTTAACTGAGATTAGTGTCAATGTGTTACGCTCCACAGCTTCACTGGCTCCATTTGTCCAACCCTCCCTGTGTGAAAGGGAAGGAGAGGGTGAGATAGGGGTGAGAGGAGCTGAAGGGACACAGACTGTTGGTTGGCTATATGCTTGTTTCTTTTTCTTTTTTATATATATACAGTACCAGTCAAAAGTTTGGACACACCTACTCATTCAAGGGTTTTTCTTTATTTTTACTATTTTCTACATTGTAGAATATTAGTGAAGACATCAAAACTATGAAATAACACATATGGAATAATGTAGTAACCAAAAAAGTGTTAAACAAATAAATATTTTATACTTGAGATTCTTCAAAGTAGCCACCCTTGCCTTGATGACACCTTTGCACAATCAAGAACTTTGAAAGATTCTTAAAGTGCAGTCGCAACAACCGTCAAGCACTATGATAAAACTGGCTCTCATGAGGACCGCCACAGGAAAGGAAGACCCAGAGTTACCTCTGCTGCAGAGTTACCTCTACCAGCCTCAGAAATTGCAGCCCAAATAAATGCTTCAGAGATCAAGTAACAGACACATCTCAACATAAACTGTTCAGAGGAGACTGCATGAATCAGGCCTTCATGGTCGAATTGCTGCAAAGAAACCACTACTAAAGGACACCAATAATAAGAAGAGACTTGCTTGGGCCAAGAAACACGAGCGATGGACATTAAACCGGTGGAAATCTGTCCTTTGGTCTGATAAGTCCAAATGTACGATTTTTTGTTCCAACCGCCGTGTCTTTGTGAGATGCAGAGTAGGTGAACGGATGATCTCCGCATGTGTGGTTCCCACCGTGAAGCATGGAGGAGGAGGTGTGATGGTGTGGGGGTGCTTTGCTAGTGACACTGTCTGTGATTTAATTAGAATTCGAGGCACACTTAACCAGCATGGCTACCACAGCATTCTGCAGCGATACGCCATCCCATCTGGTTTGCGCTTAGTGGGACTATAATTTGTTTTTCAACAAAACAATGACACAACATCCCTCCAGGCTGTATAAGGGCTGTTTGATGAAGAAGGAGAGTGATGGAGTGCTGCATCAGATGACCTGACCTCCACAATCACCCGACCTCAACCCAATTGAGATGGTTTGGGATGAGTTGGAAAGTGAAGGAAAAGCAGCCAACAAGAGCTCATGAGTGTTGGAAAAGCATTCCAGGTGAAGCTGGTTGAGAGAATGCCAAAGCAAAGGGTGGCTACTTTGAAAAATCTACAATCTAAAATAAATTTTGATTAGTTTTTTGGTTACAACATGTAAATTATTCCATATGTGTTATTTCATAATTTTGATGTCTTTACTATTATTCTACAATGTAGAAAATAGTACAAAACCCTTGAAGGAGTAGGTGTGTCCAAACTTTTGACTGGTACTGTATATTGCTTTATTTGGATACCCAAACTCCTTACCAATGGGAATGTCCTTGGGACCAGTTTATGCTGATAACAGGCTATGCACACATTCATTCCCAAACAACTTTGAGGCACGTCTGACGGTGTTAATCCTTACAACCTACCCCAGTTTTGGAGAAGTCTTTGTGTGTTTGTGTGCATGTGTGCGTGCGTGCGTGTATGTATGCGTGTGTGTGTTTGCGAGAGAGAAAAATAAAGAGTGATAGAGAGAAAAATAAATAGAGAGTGATTAAACGATATAGCAGTGGCTATTATATTTATCTGTATTCTGTTTGCCTTCCTTTCACCTCAACCTTCATTCATTCTTACATTTCTCATCTAGTTATTACTTAGCAGGCTGCTTTTATAGCTTCTTTAAAGAACAAAGCAGTTTTAAGTTAGTATGAGCAACATTATATTGTCGATTAAAAAGTAATTTTGAAAATAATTAGTTAAGAAAATGACTGACTGCATGTTCCTTGCAATTTTGAAAATAATTAGTTAAGAAAATGACTGACTGCATGTTCCTTGCAATTTTGAAAATAATTAGTTAAGAAAATGACTGACTGCATGTTCCTTGGTATGACTTTGGAAGATTGTGTTAATTTGTTTATTTAGTCAAAAAGCTGTATTCATTTTTTCTTAGGCCTTCTCATCATAAATCCAACAATAGCCACCTGTCACGCCCTGATCTGTTTCACCTGTCTTTGTGATTGTCTCCACCCACCTCCAGGTGTCTCCTGTTTCCCTATTAGTCCCCAGTGTATTTATCCCTGTGTTTCCTGTCTGTCTGTTCCAGTTTGTCTTTTTTTGCCAAGTCAACCAGCGTTTCTCCTGTCCTGACGCCGAATCCGCCTGCCTGACCACTCTGCTGTTCTGACCTCGAGCCTGCCTATCCCCTTGTAATGTTTGGACTTGGACCTGTTCACTCAACCCCTTCCTGTCCTGACCTCGAGCCTGCCTATTTCCTGGTACTGTTTGGACTCTGACCTGGTTTATGAACTCTCGCCTGTCCCCGACCTGCCTTTTGCCTACCCCTTTTGGTATAATAAATATCGGAGCTCAACCATCTGCCTCCTGTGTCTGCATTTGAGTCTCGCCTTGTGCCCTTATACCACCTGTTTGCGAAAGGCCATGTTAAGCATATCTGTAGAAATAATATAATTTCATTGAGAAAATTGTAACTCAGGTATTTTGCTGGTTATTTACAGAGCTGTTGATCAGAGGGTGACAGGTGTGTGTGTGAGCAACCTTGGACTCAGAGGAGAATATAATGGGACTCCTTACCAATGGGAATGTCCTTGGGACCAGTTTATGTTAACAGGCTATGCACACATTCATTCCCAAACAACTTTGAGGCACGTCTGACGGTGTTAATCCTTACAACCTACCCCAGTTTTGGAGAAGACTTTGTGTGTGCGTCTGTATGAGTGCGTGCGTTTGAGAGCGAGGAAAAACAAAGTGAGAGAGACAAAAAGAAATAGAGTGATTGAACGATATTGCGGTGGCAATTATATTTATCTGTATTGCCTTCCTTTCACCTCAACCTTCATTCATTCTTGTCTTTCTCATCTAGTTACTACTGAGCAGGCTGCTTTTATAGCTTCTATAAAGAACAAAGCAGTTTTAAGTTAGTAGACAAAGCATTTGCCAGAATTTGTATGCAAATTTGCTACCATAACAATCCTTTTTACGGTAATAAAATAAATGTGTGTCTGGTAAACCTCATATCTACTTGAGCTAGGCTTTTTACTTTAAAATTACATTGACAGGTCTAGTGGGACTATCCAACTATCCAAAAATGGAGTGCTTTGCTCACAAGGGGCCAGACTATTCCAGGTCCTCCAAATAGTGCTCAATCAGGGGACCTGTTTAAAGATTGATGTGGTCAATACTTATTTTCATCCCATTTAATGTCTCAATATATCTTAATTTACAATTTATGAAGAACATTTTGATGATTTGCTATGTAGTTGTCATCACAGTTCTCCATTATTTAATGTAGTGTGTGTGGAGAATACATTTGAGCACTGCATAAAACATGGGTGCACTTTTAAAATAAACTGATGCTTTCAGTGCTTCTTTCCACACCATTATCCCATGTATTATTCCAAAATAATGTGCTGTGATGAGGACAGATGGAAACTGCCATATTGTTGGCTGCCATATATGTTCAAATTCATGATATTTCTTTGTGCAGTCATCTGGATAAAATCACTATGTGAGTATGTTAATAGTGTTATGACGAAGTTGCAAAAGTAACCATATGTTTTGATTGCATCCTAATGGAATAGATGAAAATACAGTGAAGATGTGTCAAAATATATAGAGATTAATAATGACACATGAATCTCGGGATTCTGAAAGTAATTATCAATATTTGTCAGACTACATGATCAATGATCATTTTATTATAGACAAATAACAGTACAAAATACTAAACACAAACCATCCAAACAACAAGAGTAGTTTTAACAATGCAGAGAACTGCCAGCAAGAGAGACCAGGTTACACAACATTGCTGACTGAAGATAAACTGTATACTGCACATAGATGTCTGTCTTTTTGAAATCACACCACATCATTTGTTTTACAGTGTCCATGCTGCAAACTCGCTACCAGCCACTACTCCCTTTTATGGTGGAAACTGTGCAACGGAGATAGTAGATGAAAGTGCAAGAGGGACAGATCATTATTTCACATGCCTTCTTTGAAACATACTGTAGTTGTAGCGCTACCAAAGAAGAACAGCGTAGCTCCACATTGATCGCTCCATAGTAAAATACTGTATATTGATTGGAACAAACAATAAAACTGAACAAAACAAACTACGTTATTACAAAGTAGCTCTACTGGCAGATACAATTTAAATGGTACAAAGGTATGAATTGAAAACAGGTCTGAAACGTACATCGAAAATGTACATCGTACATCAATTTCACATGGCAACGCACAATCAATTGCAAGCATTTTTACAGCATCCTAAAAGGGACAGAGAGGGCGTTTCATCAGTATAATAATTTTCAATTTTTTCCTTATTTGAATTCTAAATTCAATCAATGCTCGTTCCTTTTATGCCTTTTCTTTCTGTTTTTTTGACACTGTGCCCATGCTTTATGGCTGTACCATGATTCACCAGCCTCCCTCAAATCTCCAAAGTAAAGCACTTTGGCATTGATGAAGCCTCTAATCTCGCCTTCGCTCTGTTGGTTGTGCTTTGGGGGATCCATTATGGGGAAATACTACCATCAGTCTCTGCTGTAGCGGATGTCAACATAATGTTTGGTCTGGTCATGTCAGGCCCCTGAACTAGAGACAACCATCAATCACCCAGGTGTCTGAGTCATCAAAGTACTTTCTCGCTATGGACTCTGGACCTTTCAACACTTTTTGATTGAATCCACACCACAGTAGTCCATTACGAGTACAGCACGATGTTTAACCGTGCTGCATTTTTGACACTAGCCCCTGCGGAACGTTTCATATCGAATGAACCTTTTAGCCAATAAGGTTAATATAACGTCAAATGGTATTGAGCAACCAAACGGATGACAGATCCAGCGTGTAATTGCTTTGCTATCAGTCCTTTTCATCATCAGTAACCTTTAAAGAAACTTCATCCCACCTCATCTCTATTTTCCTGACAGGCAGGTTTCAATTTAAAGCAATGTGTGATATTTACACCCCTAGAGGAGAGATGGTTTTGATACTCTGCCTCCTTTGAATTCTGCCTTTGAAATGTGGTCAGTGATCACATTCTCTCTGTACTGTTTTATAACATGCACAGTAGCATGATGGTTTTAACAACTTAGCCCAGACAGTTTGACTCCTCCTGTAGAGTGAGCTTATCTTTTAAACGAACACACACACACACACACACACACTGAGTTCCTGGCCTACACCTCTCCAGATAAAAAGAGGGATAACATCTTTTCTTTGTTATATTTCCCTTGTAGGAAAACACTTTATAGAGATGGCAACTGTTGCTCAGTATGTGAAAGCAGTATGATTATTACCTTGCAAATTAAATGTGTGTGTCACACAATGTTTAGGACTGATTTAAACAATGCCTATAATTGGGTGCTTTGTGCTAAGATGGCTACAGAGAGAAGGGATAATATATTTTCACCATGCTAGATAAGGAAATTAAGCATTCCTTCCTCTATTAACAACACATTTTTGGTATTTAATGTTTGCCTTTGTACTTCTCAAATACTAAATCAATTCCTTTACAGAAAAGGAGTTATAGAATAGAATTGGAAGTATGCTGCTGGAGACCATTTAGAATTTAGAACTAGAGCTTAAAGATAAGAAGATCCTTTCAGACAACCATTGATGCCTGAATGGAGTTACTTTTTCCGTCAGGGAGTGCAAAGGGCAACCCTGCCTGACAGAGAGGGGTCCTCGAATGACATCCTCTTCGTGCTGGGCAGGAACTGGTCACTGGGTGTGGGCGTGGCCAGCTCGTCCATCTCGGTAGTGAAGTGGTCGGGGCTCTCTCCATTGGTTGTGTCCTTGATGGCGCTGTAGGTCAGGGCCAAGCTGTAAGATGCCGGCTTCTCCAATCGCTGCGGACCGCATTGACACAACTTCTTGAAGGAGGTGCGAAACTTCTGAGACATGGCATTGTAGATGACAGGGTTGACGGCACTGTTCAGGTAGATGCAGATGCGGCAGAAGAGTAGGAACCAGAGGTCCAGGTAAGGCTTGTCCAGGAAGGAGTTTACCACCACCAGCGTCCTATAGGGCATCCAGAGGAGGGCAAAGAGCACCACCACCACAGCTAACATCTTAGTCACCTGACAACAACACATGGAAGAAAATCAAGAGCCATTTTCATCAAAGGACATGGGAAAGAATAGAATTCAGCTTGACTCCTGTAAAAAATGGGTGAAAAAATGTATGTTCCTGCTATGCAAAGAAAAGGGGTTGAAATGGGTCAGAGAGCACCCTCTGACAATTAATATCAACCACAGACTGAAGAGACTGACAAAACAGCATCTGTAAGACTAAACCAACAGAGCCTAGAGAGCAGTTTAATTGCAAATATAATTATGATGTGATAATATTTACATTAAACTCTATCATCCTTATTTATGTTGTGAGGTCTCACGCCAGTGATGTGTCTCTTATTGGATAGTGCCAGGGAGCAACTATCATCATTGCTAAGGGAAGATTCCTGATCACTATCCTTATTCAATTTTGACCTTTTGAGTTAATTCAATCAGGCCCTGGTAAGTGGTATGGATTGCACTGGCTCCCATTCATCGCTAGGCCATTTAGAGATGTGTGTTATCAGAGCCTTATCCTGACTTGTTTTGCTAAATGACCTAGCGGTGAGCACAGATCCATCATCTGTCTTTTTTGTCTATTCCACTGAGACAGAAAGAGCCCAAGGCTGGCTTGGTCCATGTACAGACAAGGCTGAGGACGTGCAACAAAGGTAACCTAATTAATTCAAAATAAAAAAACGAAAATGTCTTGATTGCGTATGCCTTCACACCCCAGAGTTAATACTTGGTGGAAGCACATTTGGCAGCCATTACGGCTGTGAATAATTTTGTGTAATATTCTACCAACTTTGCACAACTCTTCAGGCAACATACATGTACATCTGATGTTTTTGTCAAAATTGTTTAAGCTCAGTAAATTTGTTTGGGAGTCATTGATTGACAGCAATATTCAAACCTGGTTTCAGATTTTCAAGCAAATTTCATTCAGGACTGAGACTGGACCACTCGGGAACACTTAACATTAATTGGAAAGCCATTCTGGTGTGTCTTTGGCATTAAAAAGTGTGTAATTGTCCCACTGAAAAATAGAAGACTGAGGTGGTTTTCCTCTAACTTTTTATCTGGGCTTTGCTACTTTCATTTTTATCAGCGGTGAAAGTACTATAGATTTAATTTCTTACAGGTAGAATTACATATAGAATCCCTATTCATTTAATAGGATCTCTGTGGACCTAATAGTAAAAATGTGTCGTTTTAACTTTTCAAATGTATTACCTTTTTAATTAAACGAGTTTATTGACGCACCCGTGCATCAATCTAAGTAACATCCCATCAAAATCTGTCAGTTTAAACTAGAGATATCTCATCCACCGCATCCACCAATGTCGGCCAGACGAAAACATCATGACTTGTTATGTTAATGACACATTTACCTCTAAAAGTCTATGCCATTGAGGGGGATGGGGATTATTTGATTACTTCAATTACTTTAAAGGGCTCCTGTAAACCTGGCTACCTGCACATGTTACATGCTGACCAAACCGGGCGCGGGGTGCAATGATTGAATAACATGTATGTGTACATTTATTTTGCAACGCTCGCGCACGCGACGCGAGTGGTGTGGTCAGCATGTTAGTCCACTCGGAAATAATTCCCACATCCATACAGTGCACTGTGCAGCGGCCATTTGATGAATGGAAAGAGACATCTGTTACAAAACACCAAAAAGAGTAAGGAATTATATTCCTGATTATGCACTGGTTGAATCAAAATTGCTTCCACGTCGTTTCAATGAAATTACGCTGAACTAACGGGGAATAGACGTTGAATTGATATCTGTGCCCAGTGGGCAAATGTTCCCTTCTCTAGGATGTTACCATACACTCTTAGACGTGTTATCTATAACCTAAAAGGGTTATTCGGCTGTCCCCATAAAATAACCCTTTGAATAACCATTTTTGGTTGGATGTAGAAACCTTCTACATGGAACCCAAAAGGGTTCTACCTGGAACCAAAATGGGCTCTCCTAAGGGGACAGCAGAATAACCCTTTTGGAAGCTATTTTTCTAAGAGTGTGCAATATATGCTTGAATTGAACACCCCAACTTCACGACATATCATACCAGTGGAATTATAAAACTGTTTAATTCATAATCTAATTATACTGGAGTTTTTTATCATTAATTTGTTTCCCCTCACTTTATTCACGAGGCACACACACTGTAGTTTTTACACTGTAGATACACCGTTATAAGATAACACACTTTAAAACAGTAGAGTGGCAACTTACCTGCCTGCGAGAGCGGACGGTTGTGCTGCAGGATGAATTGTTGGTGCTCATCATCCTATTTCCTTGGCATGACTCTTTTTTCCACTTTGTATTTTCCTTGGGGTCTGCCGGCAATGGGTTGAGGAAAAGAATTCTAGCGATAAATCCATACAGAACAGTGGCTAGCATGAGGGGCACCACATAGAACATGGCAAAGTCAGTGAAGTAGATAAATGGCAGGTAAAGATTTCTTGACACCTTGTATTCGCATGAGACCAAGGTAATATTGTCGTAAATCAACTCTTTCATGTCAGACAGATAAAACCACATGGCGCAGTAGAGCGAGGTAAAAGTCCAAACGACCACTATGATTTTCTTCGCTCTTGACAGAGTGCACATAAACTGCGCTTTTATGGGGTGGCAGATGGCTATGTACCGCTCTATAGTGAAAGCGGTGATGGAGCATGAAGACGCGTTGATGCCCAAGTACTGGAAATAAGTTATGCTAAGGCACCCGACGTATCCGTACACCCAGCCTCCTCCATACAAACTCTGTGTAATATTCGGCAGTCCCGCCGCCGTCAGAACCATCAGGTCGGCCACCGCCAAACTCACCAGGTAACAGTTGGTGGGTGTCCGCATGTGTTTGGTTGTAAGAACAACTAGGATCACCATAACGTTTCCAACTATTCCTATCCCACAGATGAGAATCACAAAAAATATGCTGACCACTTTGTATTCCATGCTATAATCAGTCCATGGACCAAGCGTCTGGTTATCTGGAATTGAAGTAACATTCTCCATGGTTTAGTTCTTTCCACTTCACTTGGAGGAGTAATTCATTTCAGACATAGACTTTACATTTAAAATAGCCTCGAGAGCTCCCTTTAAAAAATCTATTAGTTCCAAAACCAAGTCATTATTCAATAAAGTATTTTGTATTACTTATCCAAAATAAAAGTAAACTAATTTCATGAGGTTATGAAAGATATATATATATATATATATATATATATATATATATATATATATATATATATATCATATAAAATCGAGCAACGCATACTCTATTAATACGAAGACCAGGTTTGGATTTTAGTGCTGTTTACCCATGTTTTAGTCCTCTTTATGCACGAAGTTAGGCAAACTGCAAGTAAAATCAAAGAGGTAAAGTAAAGAGGTGTGACATGGCATGCGCTGCTCCAGTCTGAGAAGACAGCCTTGTCATTACGCACAGAGCTCCAAAGAGCGTTTTGACTGTGGCTCCACTCTCTACCAGCTGTTCTGGTAGTGTGTTTGTAGCCAACAGAAAAGCAGTGTATGCATGCATGATAGAGCAGGGACTTCAATTTTAACAATGGACTTAAAACATGTACACTGTAAAAATGTACTATTTGGATAAGCCTAAAACAATAAATGAGTTAGGGTTTTTCAATTTTAGAAAACGACATTTGTGTGAAACCAAATATATAAACCAAATATATGATTCAATGCCAACTGTTATATTTGATTATTACTAAACCTATATTTCAAGTTGTGAATCTGTAAAATCCTACTCAAATTTGACTTTTCAGATGTATTGGCTATCTAAATGTCTTGCTTGGACATCATGACATCACACATGTTCAGTGTCTTTCTCTTACTTGCAGTGACCTCCCAGCTAGCACATACCTTTCTGAGAACTATATGTTTCATAGAGCTTGGTGAGAGCGTGGTTATCCTATGGTTATTTTGCATAAAACCTTCCCTCAACTTTCTGGGAAAGGTGCAGGATATTTCCTTGGCTTATGAACATTATCAGCACGTTTAAGGAACTTGACCCCAAAAAATGTACATTGGTATTTTATTACTTTAACAGAACTTTCCATAAAAGTTAAAACATGGTTACATTTAATAAAAATTTGGTAATGTTCTATGAAATTTGTCCAACTGGTTTGACATTGGGAATGTTCTCAAATAGTTCAGAAACAACGTTCTTCGGTGGGAACTTCAACAAATGTTTCCTGTAGGTTTCCTCTTGGTTCTATTTAAAGTCGGGTTCAACAGAACATTCAGAGAATGTTTTTTTATTTAACCCTTATTTTACCAGGTAAGTTGACTGAGAAAACATTCTAATTTACAGCCAAGACCTAGGGAATAGTTACAGAGGAGATGAATGAGCCAATTGGAAGCTGGGGATGATTAGGTAGCCATGATGATATGAAGGCCAGATTGTGAATATGGCCAGGACACTGGGGTTAACACCCCTAGTCTTACGATAAGTGCCATGGGCTCTGTAGTGACCACAGAGAGTCAGGACACCAGTTTAACATCCCATCTGAAAGACAGCACCCTACACAGGGCAATGTCCCCAATCACTGCCCTGGGGCATTGGGATATTCTTTAGACCAGAGGAAAGAGTTTCTCCTACTGGCCTTCCATCCCCACTTCCAGCAGCAGATGGTCTCCCATCCAGGACCAACCCTGATTAGGTTCAGAGGCAAGCCAGCCAGCACTGAACATACTTTTGCCTTCTGGTTAAACCTAAAAAATAACATAAATACAAACTAATTGACACTACCATTCTAAAGTCTGGGGTCACTTAGAAATGTCTTGTTTTTTAAAGAAAAGTTGAAATAACATCAAATTGATCAGAAATACAGTATAGATATTGTTTATGTTGTAAATGACTATTGTAGCTGGAAACGGCTGATTTTTTTTAAATGGAATATCTAAGTAGGCGTACAGAGGCCCATTATCAGCTAATCCAAGTTTATCATTTTAAAGGCTAATTGATCATTAGAAAACCCGTTTGCAATTATGTTAGCACAGCTGAAAACTGTTGTGCTAATTAAAGAAGCAATAAAGCTGGCCTTCTTTAGACTAGTTGAGTATCTGGAGCATCACCATTTGTGGGTTCGATTACAGGCTCAAAATGGCCAGAAACAAATACCTTTCTTCTCAAACTCGTCAGTCTATTCTTGTTCTGAGAAATGAAGGCTATTCCATGTGAGAAATTGCCAAGAAACTGAAGATCTCATACAAGCAATTAAATAAATTTCCTATTAATCAAGATACAGTGAGGGAAAAAAGTATTTGATCCCCTGCTGATTTTGTACGTTTGCCCACTCACAAAGAAATGATCAGTCTATAATTTTAATGGTAGGTTTATTTGAACAGTGAGAAAAAATCCAGAAAAACACATGTGAAAAATGTTATGAATTGATTTGTATTTTAATGAGGGAAATAAGTATTTGACCACTCTGCAAAACATGACTTAGTACTTGGTGGCAAAACCCTTGTTGGCAATCACAGAGGTCAGACGTTTCTTGTAGTTGGCCACCAGGTTTGCACACATCTCAGGGGGGATTTTTTCCCACTCCTCTTTGCAGATCTTCTCCAAGTCATTAAGGCTTCGAGGCTGACGTTTGGCAACTCGAACCTTCAGCTCCCTCTACAGATTTTCTATGGGATTAAGGTCTGGAGACTGGCTAGGCCACTCCAGGACCTTAATGTGCTTCTTCTTGAGCCACTCCTTTGTTGCCTTGGCAGTGTGATTTGGGTCATTGTCATGCTGGAATACCCATCCACGACCCATTTTCAATACCCTGGCTGAGGGAAGGAGGTTCTCACCCAAGATGTGACGGTACATGGCCCCGTCCATCGTCCCTTTGATGTGGTGAAGTTGTCCTGTCCCCTTAGCAGAAAAACACCCCCAAAGCATAATGTTTCCACCTCCATGTTTGACGGTGGGGATGGTGTTCTTGGGGTCATAGGCAGCATTCCTCCTCCTCCAAACACGGCGAGTTGAGTTGATGCCAAAGAGGTCAATTTTGGTCTCATCTGACCACAACACTTTCACCCAGTTGTCCTCTGAATCATTCAGATGTTCATTGGCAAACTTCATACGGGCATGTATATGTGCTTTCTTGAGCAGGGGGACCTTGCAGGCGCTGCAGGATTTCAGTCCTTCATGGCGTAGTGTGTTACCAATTGTTTTCTTGGTGACTATGGTCCCAGCTGCCTTGAGATCATTGACAATATCCTCCCGTGTAGTTCTGGGCTTATTCCTCACCGTTCTCATGATCATTGCAACTCCACGAGGTGAGATCTTGCATGGAGCCCCAGGCCGAGGGAGATTGACAGTTCTTTTGTGTTTCTTCCATTTGCAAATAATCGCACCAACTGTTGTCACCTTCTCACCAAGCTGCTTGGCGATGGTCTTGTAGCACATTCCAGCCTTGTGTAGGTCTACAATCTTGTCCCTGACATCCTTGGAGAGCTCTTTGGTCTTGGCCATGGTGGAGAGTTTGGAATCTGATTGATTGCTTCTGTGGACAGGTGTCTTTTATACAGGTAACAAGCTGAGATTAGGAGCACTCCCTTTAAGAGTGTGCTCCTAATCTCAGCTCGTTACCTGTATAAAAGACACCTGGGAGCCAGAAATCTTTCTGATTGAGAGGGGGTCAAATACTTTTTTCCCTCATTAAAATGCAAATCAATTTATAAAATTTTTCACATGCGTTTTTCTGGATTTTTTTGTTATTCTGTCTCTCACTGTTCAAATAAACCTACCATTAAAATTATAGACTGATAATTTCTTTGTCAGTGGGCAAATGTACAAAATCAGCAGGGGATCAAATACTTTTTTCCCTCACTGTATTAAGTTGGTTCCATTGCATGAATAAATGACTCCAAACACTTTCTTTACATCAGGCTTTCACAGTAACTGATTAGAGTATTGTAACCAAATGGTAGCCATTTCATCAATGGAAACCTTTCCAAGATTTCACAGGACTTGCAGATATCATTTAATTTCAGCGTTGGCAGAGAACATATAATCATGAAAAAAAAGAACACAATACCTGAAATGACATTTCCCTCTCACGGTTGGCCAAAAATTACAAAGTGAAAGCCACGCCCCCATTAGGCCACGCCTCCAGCTCTTATGACATTTTATGCTGCTACAATGCACGCATCTACAATGCACTGCGATGCCCATTAAGTGATTAATTCAAATTTAAGAAATCACATTGATCTGTCAAATTCGGTATTTGATTTCAGACAAGTTTAATTGAATAGGTTGAACGAACCAAAGTGTAATTTTTAATCAGTGTCTAAATGACAAAAATGTACAGTACCAGTCAAAAGTTTGGACACATTTAATCATTCCAGGGTTTTTCTTTATTTTGACTATTTTCTACATTGTAGAATAATAGCGAAGACATCAGAACTATGAAATAACACATATGGAATCATGTAGTAACCAAAAAAGTGTTAAACAAATCAAAATATATTTTATATTTGATATTCTTCAAAGTAGCCACTCTTTCCCTCGATGATTGCTTTGCACACTCTTTTTGAAGGTTATTTCACATATTTAACCCCTTTTTTGGGTAGGCACAAAACTAACTTAATACTTCCATAAACATTTTTTAAACGGTACTGGTTACCACCATTGTGTTCGTGAGAGTCTCCCCTTTCCATAGAGTGGTCATAATAGTTTGTAAGTCAAACCATTCAGACGCTACAGACGTTTTTGTGTCATGGTCTGACAAACACTGCTCTAGCTCTGCCACCACAGATGCGGAAGTGCGACATAGGCGGATGTGGGGGATTGAAAGGCATCCAATCCAAAAATCAGATATTGCTAGTTTAAATTGACAGATTTTGATGGGGATTCTTTTTTTTAATGTTAGTGAGACTGACGCACCGGTTCATCAATCGACTCTAGGGGATTTTAAGCACAATTGGATTTATAACATATCACACAAATTGCAAAGGCTGAGTGGCTGAAACAGAGAATGCTGATAATGCATCAATTAATTAACGGTCTTGTCTGCTGTGACCCATCTGCTCCTGTGTGTCATTACTTTATTGTCATGACTCTATCGACCCATTCCGTTTCAGTAGCGTGATAAATATATTATGTAACAGAATATCATCACAGTGTGACAGAAGGATATCCGTCCTCACAGGCAGAGTTCAGGAGGTTAAGATCACACATTTTTCAAAGTACAGATGGAGAGAGACGTAATTATAATTGGACACTCTAAGCACAATACATTCGCAATAGGGGTTCAAGATGACCTTGGTCTAATAAGTTATCGATACAGACTGAAGGGTTGATTTGGGGCCTCGAATCCCAAGGCTGATGTGATAAATATTTTTATTTGTATTTTTTTATTTAACCTTTCTTTAACCATGTAGGCCAGTTGAGAACAAGTTCTCATTTGCATCTGCGACCTGGCCAAGATAAAGCAAAGCAGTGTGACACAAACAACAACACAGAGTTACACATGGAATAAACAAGAGTACAGTCAATAACACAATTGAAAGAAAGAAAGAAAGAAAGAAAGAAAGAAAGAAAGAAAGAAAGAAAGAAAGAAAGAAAGAAAGAAAGAAAGAAAGTCTATATACAGTGTGTGCAAATGGCGTGAGGAGGTAAGGCAATAAATAGGCCATAGTAGCGAAGTAATTACAATTTAGCAAATTAACACTGGACAAAATTAACACTGACAAATCTCTGGGTTGACATCAATCAAATGATTACTGTCAACAATATGTCAGGTTACTGCTGTTGTGCCCTGGAGCAAGGTACTTGTTCTTTCCAGTCTGGAACAATCAACAATCAATATGCAAATAGCCAATAAAAATATCCCATTCTAAAACCTCACTGTTATTGGACATTTAAGCACGATTCAGTAAGAGAATAGTTATAGTTAATATATTAATATACCACAACACTTAAATAATAGTAATGGACACTGCTCACAAAACAAATGTGACTTGATCAATGGTGTTCTCATAATCACATAGGCGTGATTCTAATGTATTATTCGAATGGGCTTTCACTGCCATCTTATGGACAAATTGCAAATAAAAGGACTTGGAGAAATGCATCCACCAAAATTGTGTGTTTTAGTTTTGGTCAAGGAATACCTAAAGAGATATGAAATATATGGAATCAGGACTCTTAACAGGTTGTCCACGCCTCCTTTGTTGTGGTTGTAGTCCAGGATGATGGCTGGCTACCTGTCCTCACCATCACTGATCTCAGCCATTTTGTGCAGTGAGCTCAGGAGGACCACATTCTTGTTCCTCTTTGGGAGGTAAGAAACTAGAGTGGTGGTGGGGGTGAAGGCACACTTTGATGAGAAGGCCTCTCTCCCCCTTGTTGCGAGGAGTGCAGGGGGGAGCTCAGGTTTGTTCTTTCTAACTCTGCCAACCATGGTGATCTTCCTCTTCAGGAGCTGCTGGCTGAGTTCAATCAGTAGCACACATAATCTCAATTTCTCATTGTGTGTGTCTATGTGTGTGTGTGTGTCTTTGTGGTTTTTGTGGTGTGTAAATTATTTTATAACTTCCGGGTCAAAAATGACCCTAAGACAATCTTTGTACCCCGGTGGAGTACAGCTTTCATGGAAATATGAATAAAGGCAATGTTTCACTTTTTCTAATGTTGGGGTCACTCTAGGAAAAGTCATACAATTTCAAGTTGACAAAATGTCATTTAGGGGGTTTTCTCGGCTGTTAAACATAGTGGCGGGCCATTTTCTACCCTTAAGACAACAGGATTAAGTGCCTTTGAACAGGGTATGGTAGTAGGTGCCAGGCGCACCGGTTTGATTGTGCCAAGCTAGAACTGTAATGCTGCTGGGTTTTTCATGCTCAACAGTTTCCCGCATGTAACAAGAATGGTCCACCACCCAAAGGGCATCCAGCCAACTTGGAGTCAACATGGGCCAGCATCCCCGTGGAATGCTTTCGACACCTTGTAGTTCATGCCCTGAAGAATTGAGGCTGTTCTGAGGGCAAAAGGGGGTGCATCTCAATATTTTAATGTTTTGTACAGTCAGTGCAATTTCAAAAATAGTCAAACTGTCAATTGAATCCCCAAACTGTTTTGGTATCAATTCAACTGCACTCTTGCAAAATGGTAATGTTATTATAGAGGAAGAGGTTAAAAAAAAATGCTTTTGTTCCCTTTGTTTTTCACCATGTGGACAAGTTTCCTCTATTATCACCAAACATATTTCAATTTCTGAACTGCTGCATTCTCTCAGGAGGGGGGTATTCCTTTAGGCTCTATAATCTCCTGGGTGTGTTTGCTGAGCGAGTAGTCTGAAATATAATTAAAATTTTGGGGTCATAGTTGACTGGCTGTGATGGATTGTCATTAATCTTAAACTGACACGTGAATGTGTATCTGACTAAGTTATTGCAGGGTTGTCAGGTAGGAGTCCACGAATTTATGAATATCTATCTATTCTAAAGCTTTGACTTTGATGTAATTCTATTTTATGCTAATTCCATTAATTATTTATTACAAAGCATTTTGTGAGAACATTCCTTTTCTAATTTAACTTTCAAGCTAAACTTAGCAACATTTTTTTTTTTATATTTCATATTTGCCGTGGTTACTTTGCCAACAGACTTCTCAAGGTTTGGCATGTTTCATCTCCAAAAATGAATGACATTTGGCCAAGCTTATTTAATTTGACTAATGAACAAAACCTACCCCTGCTTCCAACCTGTGTGTTTTCCAAAGAAACAGCTTTCCTGCAAAAGTATACTCTTCATATAAAAACACCAAAGAGCTGTTTGTATGATCTAACACTTAATGCCCATGACATGGTTTGATCACGATAATAGCAAATATTGCTCTCTCTAAAACAAGATTAGCAACTGTATGCTGTAATAATGTTATAATTAGACACAGTAAAATGGTTTAAATGTCACGAAGAGATAGGACTAATATTTCAGTTGAATAGACATTTACGGGCAAGTCATAGAATTGCACAAAACAGCTACCAGATAAATGAGTATGCAAAGCAAGCCATGCTATGGTAGAAGCCTTAGTTGATAGCATTAAATTAATTATAATGCAGAGAATGTGGGTAGACGCAAAATAATAATAAATTATCCCTGCCTAGAAGTTTAATCGAATGAGCAGCATGAGTTAATGATTGTTGCACGTTTTTTATCTCTTTATCTTTCCATCAAAAGATGAATGTCTTCTTTAAACTGCCAATCTGGGGCACACACACACACCGCCTTGCCTTCCTGTATTCAGATGAGAGAAAACCGCACTACATTATAAGAAGTTACAACATAACCCATAGTATACATGTCAGGGCAAGACCTTGGTCCAATTAGAAAAAACATTCAATGAACCTTCAGTGCCAGCTACTGAATATTTTATGACCCTGTCTAACTGTTATCAACCTCTACAACCGCTCTCGGATGCCCAACCTTTTAGACCTGTCTCACTTCTCTCTACTACTCCCTTTCTCTCTATTATACTCCCTCCTTTTCTTTCTCTAATAGAAAAAGAATATACATCCAATTTTATTTTCTCGTAATGCTCTAGACACCCTGCCTAGTCCTCCCCTGGAAGACGTTGTCAAAACATTTCAAATGCAGCTAGGGTTTGCGTGCCAACTCTCCAAAACAATCTCTAAGGCATACGCCACTGAACCACCTGCTTATTAATAATCCACCAAGCATTGGCCTTTAGATGCCCAGAGGCTGATGCTTGATCATATTGATGCTTGATCATATTTCCTTCCGTACACTTGAAATTGCTCATAAATGTAATTGAAATAAGTCAAATAGATTAATCTAATCATATATCATAACATGACATGGGCATGTACAGTGAGAGGCTGTTTACTGTTTACATTAGCTGGTTAATGTTTAGTGCTTAGGTTTTAGATTTAGGGCTTATGTTCTATTTATGTACAGTACAATGCCTCCATACCATAACAAATAACTAAATACCACAACCCATCTATACTGCAATAATAAGATTTGTGTTTTATAAAAAAGCGTCATGACTGTCATAGTCTATACATATTCTTTAAACATCCAGCATACTTGCTTGTAAATATCCTTTTCTATTTTGATGTTGTTTTTAAATATGTTATTTTGTCTTCATTGTGATAGCTGCTAAATGAATTGCCTCTTTGAGGACATGAAAGTTTTCTGAATCTGAATCTAAATTTGTAATCCCCTAAAGATGTTTATAATCTACAGTGGCTTGTGAATGTATTCACCCCCTTTGGCATTTTTCCTATTTTGTTGCCTGGAATTGAAATAGATTTTTGGGGGGTTTGTATCATTTGATTTACACAACATGCCTACCACTTTGAAGATACAAAACATGTTTTATTGTGAAACAAACAAGAAATAAGACAAAAAAGCAGAAAACTTGAGCGTGCATAACTATTCACCCCCCCAAAGTCAATACTTTGTAGAGCCACCTTTTGCAGCAATTACAGCTGCACGTCTCTTGGCGTGTCTCTATAAGCTTGGCACATGGGATTTTTGCCCATTCTTCAAGGCAAAACTGCTCCAGCTCCTTCAAGTTGGATGGGTTCCGCTGGTGTACTGCAATATTTAAGTCATACCACAGATTCTCAATTGGATTGAGGTCTGGGCTTTGACTAGGCCATTCCAAGACATGTAAATGTTTCCCCTTAAACCACTCGAGTGTTGCTTTAGCAGTATGCTTACGGTCATTGTCCTGCTGGAAGGTGAACCTCCTTCCCAGTCTCAAATCTCTGGAAGACTGAAACAGGTTTCCCTCAAGAATGTCCCTCTATTTAGCGCCATCCATCACTCCTTCAATTCTGACCAGTTTCCCTGTCCCTGCCGATGAAAAACATCCCTACAGCATGATGCTGCCACCACCATGCTTCACTGTGGAGATGGTGTTCTCGGGGTGATGAGAGGTGTTGGGTTTGCGCCAGACATAGTGTTTTCCTTGTTGGTCAAAAAGCTCAATTTTAGTCTCATCTGACCAATGTACCTTCTTCCATATGTTTGGGGAGTCTCCCACATGCCTTTTGGTGAACACCAAATGTGTTTGCTTATTTTTTTCTTTAAGCAAGGCCTTTTTTCTGGTCACCTTTCCTTAAAGCCCAGCTCTGTGGAGTGCACGGCTTAGTGGTCCTGTGGACAGATACTCCAATCTCCGCTGTGGAGTTTTGCAGCTCCTTCAGGGTTATCTTTGGTCTCTTTGTTGCCTCTCTGATTAATGCCCTCCTTGCCTGGTCTGTGAGTTTTGGTGGGCGGCCCTCTCTTGGCAGGTTTGTTATGGTGCCATATTCTTTCAATTTTTTTATAATGGATTTAATGGGTCTCCGTGGGTTGTTCAAAGTTTCTGATATTTTTTTTATAACACAACCCTGATCTGTACTTCTCCACAACTTTGTCCCTGACCTGTTTGGAGAGCTCCTTGGTCTTCATAGTGTCGCTTTCTTGGTGGTGCCCCTTGCTTAGTTGGTTGCACCAGACCTTATTTAGGGAATTCATAGCAAAGGGGGTGAATACATATGCGCACACCACTTTTCCGTATTTTTTATTTATTAGAATGTTTGTAAACAAGTTTTTTCTTTTATTTCCATTCACCAATTTAGACTATTTTGTGTATGTCCATTTCATGAAATCAAAATAAATATAAATTTAAATTACAGGTTGTAATGCAACAAAATAGGAAAAACAGCAAGGGGGATGAATACTTTTTCAAGGCACTGTACAGCCCATTCTCCCTTTGGATGTGCCAGTGGCATGAGACACTCTATGAAGATGTACTGGCCTCTGGGTTGCTGTCTTTGCCACATGCAGGGCATTTGTCCTTGGCAGAGTGGTGTAGCCTAGCTGTAGCAGATAACAACTGATGGTCTGTAAGTCTTAGACAAGTACACAGTCGTATATATCAGCTCTGTTCATACTTGGAATAGACAGCAGCCTGGCCACTCTCATATTGCAGGGTCATGATACATCAAGGCATGACTGGGCAGAATTGCTTCCCAAGCTCTGCTGGAACAACTGGCTAGATTAATCACTTCCCTCCTCTCTCCTCCAGCCTAATCTGTTAAATGGTAGTTTATTGGGCCATGGGCCAAAGTCCATGGCCCTATACTGCCACTGGTCTTCTGCTGGCAACGTGTGATTGGGCAATTCTGGCTGATTCTGTTGTCTGTTTGTGCTCTGGAATGTATAGTTGGCTCTCTGATATTTGCGTGGCCTCAATAGCTTTGAATTGTGGTGCATGGGACACAGCTGCATAAAGGGATAGGGTTATATTAACAAATATGCAGGTGGATGTCACAATGGCATCAATTGAAATGCAAAGTGTTGCCATTCAGGAAAATCATTGTACTGTATCTTTTGGATCGCTTTAAAGCTTTACAAAGATGAGGATGGACTCAGAATATGTGAATTAATGACATGTACTAAGATTTTCAGGACTAGCTCTCTAGATTAAACATGGATTCAATTATGCCTTTGACATAGTGGCCACTAATCTTCCATGGGGCCAGGACACAGATTGTTGTGCCAATAACCAAAAGGTCGCTGGATCGAGAATCCCTGAGCAGACAATGTACAAATCTGTCATTCTGCCCCTGAGCAAGGCAGTTAACTCCCAACAGCTAGTGCTCCCCGGGAGCCGATGACTTGGATGTCGATTAAGGCAGCCACCCGCACCTCTCTGATTCAGTGCGGAAGACACATTTCAGTTGAATGCATTCAGTTGTACAACTGACTAGGTGCCCCCTTTCCCACGTGTGGTTTAGTTGACAATTCACCTTGGCTATGGTTTAGTCCTATGCATGCTTTCACTTGATGCAACCAATCATCTGCACGAAGTACACATCTTGAGCAGATTATTAACACAGCTCTAGTAAATTAATGGACAGTTGATCAAATAAACGATATCGAATTTCCATAAGGTTGATACTTTAGGGGCAACAATTATTTTTGCAATATTTATACAAGTCTATATGGACTTCAAATGCAGAGGTCCATAAGAATGAAATCCTCTCTGGTGTGTTTTTATTTGACTGCACACTGGAGTAATCTGCATCTGTTCAAGGGTACCGGGGTTAGCCAGCTCATTTCAGCACCATAGCGAGGCAGTTTAAACCTTGCGTGGGAGGGAGGGACTACAGCGAAAATCTTTCTTCTCTAGCAGACGAGGACCCTAACATCATGTAGGCTACATTTTCGTTAAAGACATTTAGTCATCGATCTATTATGATTCTTCTATACAAAGTATTCTGGCATCTGAAGAAAATTCGACATAATGAATTCTGAAGAAGTAAGTGCTTTTATATGATGTATTTCCTGAAATACATTAGTTTATATTAGCTGAGCACACTAAGCAGATGCACTGTGGCAATAGGGAAGACTATGCTATGCATGCTCCAAATACACATCGCAAAAACTTTCACGTTATTTGATTAATCTTCAATATTGCACAGCGATATTGTGAAGAAGCATATTGCAAGGCGTGGAAAGCGTTTTATCTACTTCAAACCCATCCCTCTTTCCCACACAAAACAGCCTACTGAAATGATTTATCTCCATAACAGCCTATTGGAAATTGTATGTGCCCTATGATACAATTATGTACACTTCACTTGACTAGGTATAGTGAAGAGTGTTCTTCCATTATGATAGACATTATGTTTGCAAAAGAATTACAGATCATCTGTGGGTTCACGGGATTGCGCACTAATTGGATATGGCTAATCTGTCACTTTAATCGCTTTGTATACATGGAGCAAATTATTTAAACCCAAACAATTGTCAATTTTTAGGCTAAGTATTTCTGATAACATCATGAGCATACGTGCCCAAAATTCGCTTGAAACGCCACAAATTACGCACAGGTGGCTGCGGTTTACTCTATGCAATAATTTTATAATTTTTAATAATCAGGCCCTATGTGACATCTGATTTGTCAATTATTTCTCATCAGGGATGCTGCGGACTGAGAACGCCGTGGATAAATATTTGAAGTGAACCAGCGGAAAGAATCGAATGGCTTCTGTAGAGCTGCTCTATATAGATAAGGAAGGAAGAGGCAGACAACCCTTTCCTCCCTGCGTCCTTGACTGGGCTTCCAATCCGGTGTATGTTCGTAAAGCTAGCAGTTCAGCCGGAGGGGCGCTCTCTATCTTAGCTCCGGGCTGCAAAGGACTGTGTAATTCAGCACCAAGGACGGTTCCCCATAACGGAGGTCCGCATTCTAAACACAGTCACCCTCTGGTGAAGGTCAGCGTGTGCTGCGACGAAGAATTGGAGACATCTTTCACCTATGTCGACGAGAATGTGAATTTGCGCCTGGCAAGCCCTGGGAAAAGTGGGGAAAGGATCCATAAATCCTGGTGTAGGCCTAATGACTGTGCGAGCGACATTCGGCCCGAGGGGTTGCATGAGCTCTCCCTAATGTCAGATGATGATCTTGCATCAGAAAATTCGGGGGCATCTGTAGATTACGGTTTTATAAGCGCGGTCACTTTCCTAGTTACCGGGATCTCGTTAGTGATTATATCCTATGCAGTCCCTCGCGAGGTCAAAGTGGACCCGGAGAGCGTGTCCGCGAGGGAGATGGAGAGGCTGGAAATCGAAAGTGCCAGGATAGGGTCACACCTGGATAGGTGCGTGATAGCAGGACTTTGTCTACTGACTCTGGGCGGGGTAGTGCTGTCCACTCTGCTAATGATATCTATGTGGAAGGGAGAGATGTACAGGAGAAAAGCCTTTGCATATTCCAAGCACTCAGGGAAACTATATGGCTCCATCATTTTAAAAACGAGATCTAGCCCTAGTCGGTCGTCCGCGCACCTGTCTATGAAGGAAGAGATAGACGAGACCTTGAATTAAAATTATATCCTGTTGAGAAAATACGTTGTCTTGTGTTACTAAGACAGAGCAACACAATACAGCATGATGCAGGTACTCCAGACCCAAAGCGTGCAACATGAACACATCAGTCGGTCTACCTACAGAACATTAGCGTAACTTTTAAAATATTAATTTGTTTTAATATTCAAGATGATGAAATATTCATTGTCTTATATTATCATCTCCATATAATTGAATGGACATGCAAGGTATAGGCTTATTTAACCAGGTAAGCAAATTAACAAAATGATACAGAATGAATAAGCATGACAACAAACATTAAAATAAAAAACATCTACGTTTTTTAAAAACTTGTTATAGGAAACGGAAAATGCTGGGTCACATTTTTCATAGATAAAATCTCTGAGAGGTTTCATTTATTATTAAGGTGATACATTTGTTTATGTGAAAGTGTCTGACAGTCAGTAATATGATGCAGGGAAAGTGTCTGTCCCATGAGTTTAGAAAGTGAGATGTATCAGCCTAGTCTAGTGCACCATATCAAATCGGATATGACAGAATCTGCTCAGTGGTGTACGTGCTAACATCCAATGACCTTTTTTACTTCCTCAATGTGGGTGAGCATAATTCTCTCTATGGTTTCTCACTTTATGTGTGTGTGTGTGTGTGTATGTGTCTGTGTGTGTATGGAGGGGGGTCACTTAATCACACATGAAAAACTTGCCCCAGTTTATAAAGCTGTCCTGTCCTGTACTGTGCTGTACTGTACTGTACACGTCAAAGAACCGACTTACTTCTAATGTACTGTACCTGCAGTAAATGCAATTATCATACTTGAATGATCATGCAACATGAGAACCCACTGGATCAATATAACAATGTAAGTAATAGGTATCTTTAAGAGAAATATGGTTTTATTTATAGGCTAGGCCTACGCTACCAATGTTTTTATTATAGGCTACTAATGGACGTACATCCTACAACACTCTAAACCCGTATTGTATTCCTTTGAGAAGTCTCAGATATGCCTTTAAAATGTTACTGGAAGAGGGATCTATTTTTTTTAACAAACCAGAAATGATGGGTGCAACAAAAACAGAAAATGTTCTATTCAGTTCATAGAACTGTTGATTGAGAATGATTTTCTTTATGGTGAAGTGAGACACATCACCACTATAATTTGCAATCATCTCTGTATTGTAGGCCTACTACAGTAGCCTATAAGACAAGAGGCATCAAAGGAAACTTGATACCTTGAAAATGGTTCCATCATTGCTCCACCTCTGATTTAAATTCTTCAAAGTCTTTATTCACAATCACAAGTGTTTGCCTCCAGGGAAAAGATGCTCTTTGGTTATCACTAGAAACAGCTAATTCATGTTGTCATTTTGTGGGGCAAATTCATGTTGTTTGCTATTAATTATGCTTTCATTCATTTGCCCTCATCATGTGTTTTCCATACTGTTTGATGATGCATATACGGTAATGGAATAAAATACACACCCCAAGAACTACAGCAACATGGTAAGACTGTTGTTACTTTAACCGTAATGAGACCCTTCTTTTGTGACAGTTGCATAGTTATGGCTAATGTATGGTACAGTAGTACTACAGAAACATACTGGTAGTGTAACTGTACAGTAGCAGACTGATGGTGAAACATAAACTCTTCAACTCACTGCATTACTTGATGCCTGTCCTAACTACCTTTAACATCACACGACCAAGCCTAGTTGGATTAGATTTTTAGCAGACGCTCTTATCCATAGCAATTTACAGTAATGAGTGCATGCATTTTCACATTTGTTCATACTGGTCCCCAGTGGGAAACGAATCCACCTGGCATTGCAAGTGCCATGCTCTACCAACTGAGCTACACGGGATGGCAAGTTTGTCTCAGTCCAAATCCCTCCAGTGGAAAAGCACCATCACTTTCCTTGTTCCAATAATCTCTCCTTTATTTCGAAGTGTGCACTTCCCTTAATTGATTTGACAGGAAATGACAGTCACGAGAAACTCCTCTAGCCCATGCCTACACCAATCCAATGCTTTTAAATTTGTGGGGAGTAGTGACCGAGAGCACAATTCAGGAAGAAGGAGACATTATTGGGACATACTCTTATTCTCTGGTCACAGAGGGGTAATGGAAAAAGGTATCTGCACCAGAGAAACGGGGTGTTTTGGTAATTAAAGGAGAATAAAATGCCAAATCAGAGACCTTTCCGGAAAGTTATATACAAATTTAAATATTTCTGTACATCCAAGAATAATATGTTTGGAAGCAAGGAGATGATGAGGGGAGAGGCCACAAGATGCAAGGAAAGATAATAGAGAATGCTATCTCAATTTCTATTTGCTCGATTCCTCACATCCTTTCTCTTTGCCAACTCGATTCCTCCCAACCATATTGGAGGAGGTCTAAGGTCCCTCCCCTCTGACTTTATTCTCCAATACATTTTCAAAAGGAGGTGAGGTGGAGGATGTGAGAGATCCCTTCCTCCTTGTTGACATAGAGCTGTAGAGCTCCCGCCATACCTCCATCTCTCTGCCATCCAAATGTCTAAGGGATTTGATCAGGGATTTGCTCAGTGCGACAGCATTTTACAAGTGAAGCTCAAGTGTATTTCCAGAGGTTTCATGCATAAGCTCTTTATCCGTGAGAGAGCGCTTCACAGCTAAGGCACACTGATTGATATTTTGTAGGTCCCTGTGTTAGAAGATCTATCCAGGTAAGACAGGATCTGAGACAAGAGAGAGGGGCTGAGCTGCCTTTAGCATTCATTTCCCAAGTGTACACGCTAACATGCTGTCATTTATGTTAATTTACCAGTGTTTGTGTGTCTGCGTGGATGTGTTTGTGCATGCGTCTGTGTATGTGTGTGTATGCATGCATGGGGGTTCATGCGCATTAGTATATGTGTGTGCATTTGTGTGTGTATCTGTATGAGGGTGAGACAGGCAGAGCTACTTTCCTCTGCCGTATAACTGATTTATATGGCTTTTGTGAGGTGAGCTCGCCCTCCATCTCAGGCGTATGTTAAGAGACTCAGGAAAAGTTTCCATTTCTATTGATTGCTCATGAGGGGCACACTAAAGGCAAACACTCCAGGGACGTGACTTCACTCTTGGCCACTCTCACCAGCCTTACTCAGAGGGGTTATTTTTAATAAGAGTGCATAATGCATTTTCTGGAATGCTTACAAACCTGTTATTTACATTAGTTGGAGTATCTTATTGTGTTGTGAATTTAGTCCAGAAAGTTTCTTGCTCAGAATACACCACTAAGCCCTCCTGTGTTTTGCATTTAGAATGCGAAACATCGATTTCCATTGTTCAGCCCGTGTAGGCCCTCTTGCATATATTTCATGTTTGCATGAAATTAGTTCTAAAGCTCTTTGGTTATCCAGGTTTGTGTTGACATGATCTCTTAAAGCACACCTCATTTTGAATCGTACCTGAACCTCTATGCTCTTCTATTTCAGAATACCCAGTGGTTCAGCAATGTGTTATACGGCGTATTAGAGAGACATTCTTAAATTCAAAAGGCATCGCATGCAGCTCTATGTCAAACCGATTTACACTTCTACGACTTCTGGTTGTCTGTGTCCTGCATGATGCGGTCGAGGGTAGCGGCACTCTGTCACTCACTCCGTAGCCAAATGCACTGAGCTCTGAGCTGCATCATCCCTCAGCCTCACAATCAAGTCTGTCACAGTCATTTCCTGTGTTGTCCTTGGCACTTCCAATCACTTTCTTCTACAGCCTGCCTCCTTCTACAGCCTGCCTCCTTCTGCCTACTCTGTGGCATCTGGTCAAAAGGAAATTAGGTTATTGTTTTGGTCAATCTTAACCACTTAACCAATGTAAGCAAGAAGGAAATGCCATGGTGCACATGTGTGTTTATTTCAAATGCTGAAGGAGAGTAGAATTACAAAGTGGGCAAATTGAAAATTGGATGAGCAGTAGTGTAATATATGCTGTTTGATACAACACTGGCCATAATAGTCGTACCAGTGTGGTGGTTAAAGAGTACCGTAGGAATTAATGTGGATATAACAGCCTGCTTGTAAAGGCCTAAATGCAATATTGGTACCGTTTGTGACACTTAGCTTACAGTGCCTTCGGAAAGTATTCAGACCCCTTTGACTTTTTCCACATTTTGTTAGGTTACAGCCTTTTTTTTAAATACTCAGCAATCTACACACAATACCCCATAATGACAAAGCAAAAACAGGTTTTTAGAAATGTTTGCAAACGTATTAAAAATAAAAAACAGAAATACCTTATTTACATAACTATTCAGACCCTTTGCTATGAGATTCGAAATTGAGTTCAGGTGCATCCTGTTTCCATGGATCATCCTTGAGAAGTTTATACAACTTGATCGTAGTCCACCTGTGGTAAATTCAATTGATAGGACATGATTGGAAAGACACACACCTGTCTATATAAGGTCCCAAAGTTGACAGTACATGTCAGAACAAAAACCAAGCCATGAGGTTGTAGCAATTGTCCGTAGAGCTCCGAGACACAGATCTGAGGAAGGGTACCAAAAAAATGTCTGCAGCATTGAAGGTCCCCAAGAACACAGGGGCCTCCATCATTCTTGAATGGAAGAAGTTTGGAACCACCAAGACTCTTCCTAGAGCTTGCCGCCCGTCCAAACTGAACAATTGGGGGAGAGGGCCTTGGTCAGGAAGGTGACCAAGGACCCGATGGTCACTCTGACAGAGCTCTAGAGTTCCTCTGTGGAGATGGGAGAACCTTCCAGAAGGTTCTGTAGCACTCCACCAATCAGGCCTTTATAGTAGAGTGGCCAGACGGAAGCCACTCCTCAATAAAAGGCACGTGACAGCCCTCTTGGAGTTTGCCAAAAGGCACCTAAAGACTCTCAGAGATACAAGATTCTCTGGTCTGATGAAACCAAGATTGAATTCTTTGGCCTGATTGTCAAGCATCTCGTCTGGAGGAAACCTGGCACCATCCCTACGGTGAAGCATGGTGGTGGCAGCATCATGCTGTGGGGATGTTTTTCAGCAGCAGGGACATGGAGACAAGTGGGGGTTGAGGGAAAGATGAACGGAGCAAAGTACAGAGAGATCCTTGATGAAAACCTTTTCAGACTGGGGGCAACAGTTAATTTCCAACAGGACAACAACCCTAAGCACACAGCCAAGACAACGCAGAGGTGGCTTTGGAACAAGTCTCTGAATTTCCTTGAGTGGCCCAGCCAGAACCTGGACTTGAACCCGATCGAACATCTCTGGAGAGACCTGAAAATAGCTGTTCAGAAACAGTCCCCATCCAACCTGACAGAGCTTGAGAGGATCTGCAGAGAAGAATGGGAGAAACTCCCCAAATACAGGTGTGCCAAGCTTGTAGTGTCATACCCAAGAAGAATCGATGATCTAATCGCTGCCAAAGGTGCTTCAACAAAGTACTGAGTAAAGGTACTGAATACTTACAGTACCTGTCAAAAGTTTGGACACACCTACGCATTCAAGGGTTTGTTTTTATTTTTACTGTTTTCTACATTGTAGAATAATAGTGAAGACATCGAAACTATGAAATAAGACATATGGAATCATGTAGTATGCAAAAAATTTGTTAATCAAATCGTATATTTTATATTTGAGATTCTTCAAAGTAGGCACCCTTTGCCTTGATGATAGCTTTGCACACTCTGGCATTCTCTTAACCAGCTTCACCAGGAATGCAAACATTTCTAAAAAACAGTTTTTGCTTTGTCATTATGGGGTATTGTGTGTAGATTGATGAGGGGGGGGGGGAAACGATTTAATACATTTTTGAATAAATCTGTAATGTAACAATGTGTAAAAATGTGCCTTGCTGGCTCTCCTGTATGGCACAAATCAGAGATTAACTTCTTTCCTTTTTACACTTAGATCTCTATTTGTGTTAAATTGCTAATGCGATTGTGCGTTGTGGCCTCTCATATGAGTGCATCAGCCTCTACATTGTACCACTTCCCACTGGGCAAAAACTGGTTGAATCAACGTTGTTTCCACATAATTTCAACAGAAAATGTAATGTGATGACGTTGAATCAACATGGAAAATGTCATCTTTTTTTATACAGCTAGTATTGTAATTTAGCCATTAAAATGTTAACTTGTACTCCATCACAGTGAAAAATATATTTTGATTTCAAAGTTGATCTTACTGCACCATCAGAGGCATATTCAGAAATGTATTGCACATGTTGCTGTTAAATGATTGTTGGCGTCATCTTTCAAGAGAGTTTGTCATAATAACAATGTACCTTACGGTCTTTTTTCACCCATCTTTTAACATAAATCCAATGACATGGTGACAATTTTTTGTTGATTTCACATTGAACACAGTTGACAACTCAAAGAAATCAAAACTAGACATTGAATTGACGTCTGTGCCCAGAAGTGGAGGCTGGTGGGAGGAGCTATAGGAGGACTGGCTCATTATAATGGCTGGAATGGAATGAAAGGAGCAAAGTCAAATATGTGGTTTCTATATGTTTAATGTGTTTGATACTGTTCCAGCCATTACAATGAGCCCATCATCCTATAGCTCCTCCCACCAGCCACCACTTGTGTCCAGCGGGTTGTTACATTTGCCTTTGATTACAGCTAAGAATAATTGCTCCCAAGTTCGGTGTACTTAAATAGTGGAATGTAAAAATGACAGTAAAAATGACAAAGGTTGTTTGCACACATCAATCTTTAGGAAGCCTACAGATGGGAATAGCATTCTGAGGGCAGACAGCTTTCACCCCAAAAGGCTAAAAGAGAACATTCCATATGGCCAATTCCAAAGAGTCAGCAGAATTTGCGATCAGGTAACTGATACAGTGTCAAATCTGCTGAATTGGAGATTCGCTTCTTGATTCGGGGCTACAGCGCTCAGGCACTGAAAGATGCAGTTACAGTATAAGGGCCGGACGACTTGACAGAGAGAACTTGTTGCGAAGGGGAGTGCCTCGTGATACATCAGAGAGAGTGTACTTTTTTACAAAATACAGCAGAAAACATTAAAAGAATCATTAAAAATAATTGGTGAATCATCCAAAGCGTTACGTTACTATGCCAAGTCTTCCCAGAGCCACCAGTTATAAGCTTTAAAAGATGTTCTACCTAAATGACAAATTAGTCCACAGTCATCTTCCTGGTGACTCTCAAACAACTTGGCTAGGCCACAAACCCAAGGGCTCTTTGAAATGCAACCAGTGCAACCACTGCAGAAATATTGCACAGAAAAAGTATTTTGTTGACACAGCTTCTAAAACGGAGTAACAAGTCAAGCATTTCATTAACTGCAAAACCACTCATGTCATCTACAGATTGGAATGTCCACAGTGCAAGGTGTTCTACATTGGACAGACAAAGAGACACCTTCAAGACCGCTTAGCGGAACACAAGAACGCCATACCAGTAGGCAATGAAGACTACCCCATGGCAAGGCACTACAAGTCCTTACACCACGGCAACCCTGCCTCTCTACCAGCTATGGGTATTGATCATGTTACAGCCTCAATTAGAAAAGGGGGCCGTCTTTAACAGCTGAACCAAAGGGAAAGTCTTGGGATTTACAAACTACAGGCCACTAAGTGCCCTGGTTTAAATGAAGATATGGATTTGTCATCTTTCCTTTAGGGTCGTGACAGATCCATTTTCTCTCATCTAGTGGACATTTTGCTCTACTGCCCTCAGCTATGTTTAGACTGTTGTTGTCCATGTTTGCTGTGTTCTAGTCTACTGTGGAATAGATGGCTCTCCTATTCTTGGCACTTTGCCCAGTCATATTTAAGGTTAGAACTACCTTTCTAGGCGTTCTGATGCATCTAGCTTTGAGTTGATTTTTTTTATAACATATCTACAGTATTTCACTTTTTAATGTGTATAGTATTGCTTACTAGGTGTTGTCCAATGAATTCTGTAACCATTCCCTCTTCAAATCAGGGCTGATTTGAAAAAGCTGTTCAAAAGAGGACATTGTATTATCATTTCTTTGTACTCCCTGACAAATGCCATGCAGCCGAAACGCGTCAGAGTTTTCAAACTTTGTTTCCATTGAACATGCCATGCAAATAAGGCATTTTAATAAATTATATGAAGAGTGCCTTGGTCCTTTCTTTTTGATGACCAATTTACCCCTTTTACCAAAGAGCACCTTCTGTCTACCAAAATGTACCATTGTGTACCTAAGCAGTGTTTCCCTTTCTCTTTTTTTCTACATGTGGTTTCCATATGTTTGATGTGTTTGATACTGTTCCAGCCATTACAATGAGCCCATCCTCCTATATCTCCTCCCACCAGCCACCACTGGTGTCCAGTGGGTCGTTACATTTGCCTTTGATTACGACTAAGAATGATTGCTCCCAAGTTTGGTGTACTTAATTAGTGGAGTGGAAAGCTTTTAGAAAGCTATCAGCATGCCAGAGGAATGGTGTGTTTCATCTTAACTCACAGTGCCTGGAACAACATCTGAAGAACAATACAACATAAATGAACTAGCATCCTGAGCAATTTGAGCATGTCGAAGTGTGTGTGTGTGTGTGTCTGTGCGAGTGCGCGTGCGTGCGAGCAGGCACGAGTGAGAGGGAGATAATTAGTATAACTTAGTTAGTGTTGGTAATTGGAAGCCCTCTCTGAAATCCCCAACTTAGCTCCATGTTTGCAATTAGCAGCACCTCTGATGCATTGTTCAAGGCTCTACAATATGGCTTGCTGACGAAGAGGAGTCAGAGATCAAATGAGCTCTGTTCAGACTGGAGGACGCCTTGCTGCTATTAGACAATAGGCCCTGGATACATGCATATAGTTAGGGGTCGGCCCAAGAGCCTGGGCAAGATTGTGAGAAACAGACAGTCCAGTCCTGATTACTTACATATAATCTCCAATTCGTCATGTTTCTCAAATCAACAGATCAAACTTTATCACACATACAGTAAAGTACTATCATGCATTATCTTGGCATGGTGATTGTTCCAAATATAACCAGAAGATGGTAGCATTGGACAAAAAAAGAAAAAAAACAACCATGCTTTTCCAAATGAGACAAATTTTATTGGTCACCTACACATGGTTAGCAGATGTTATTGTGAGTGAAGCAAAATGCTTATGCTCTAGATACGATAGTGCAGCAGTATCTAACAGCCAATATCTAACAATTCCACAACAAAACCTAATACAAACCCCCAAAAAGTTCACCTTTATTTAACCAGGTAGGCCAGTTGAGTTCTCATTTAAAATTGCGACCTGGCCAAGATAAAGCAAAGCAGTGTGACAAAAACAACAACACAGAGTTACACATAAACAAACGTACAGTCAATAACACAATAGAAGAATCTATGTACAGTGTGTGCAAATGTAGAAGAGTAGGGAAGTAAGGCGATAAATAGGCCGTAGAGGCGAAATAAGTACAATTGAGCATTAACACTAGAGTGATAGATGTGCAGATGATGATTGTCAAGTTGAGATACTGGGGTGCAAAAGACCAAGAGGATAAATAACAATATGGGGATGAGGTAGTTGGGTGTGCTATTTACAGATTGGCTGTGTACAGGTACAGTGATCGGTAAGCTGCTCTGACAAATGACGCTTAAAGTTAGAGTGGGAGATATAAGACTCCAGTTTCAGTGATTTTTGCAATTTGTTCCAGTCATTGGCAGCAGAGAACTGGAAGGAAAGGCGGCCAAAGGAAGTGTAGGCTTTGGGGATGACCAGTGAAATATACCTGCTGGAGCGCGTGCTACGGGTGAGTGTTGCTATGGTGACCAGTGAGCTGAGATGAGGCGGGGCTTTACCTAGCAAAGACTTATAGATGACCTGGAGCCAGTGGGTTTGGTGACGAAAATATGTAGTGAGGGCCAGCCAACGAGAGCATACAGGTCGCAGTGGTGGGCAGTATATGGGGCTTTGGTGACAAAACGGATGGCACTGTGATAGAGTACATCCAGTTTGCTGAGTAGAGTGTCAGAGGCAATTTTGTAAACGACATCGCCAAAGTCAAGGATCGGTAGGATAGTCAGTTTTACGAGGGTATGTTTGGCAGCATGAGTGAAGGAGGCTTTGTTGCGAAATAGGAAGACGATTCTAGATTTCATTTTGGATTGGAGATGATTAATGTGAGTCTGGAAGGAGAGTTTACAGTCTAGCCAGACACCTAGATATTTGTAGTTGTCCACATATTCAGTCAGAACCGTCCAGAGTAGTGATGCTAGTCGGACGGGCGGGTGCGGGCAACAATTGGTTGAAGAGCATGCATTTAGTTTTACTAGCATTTAAAAGCAGTTGGAGGCATTGGAAGGAGTGTTGTATGGCATTGAAGTATGTTTGGAAGTTTGTTAACACAGTGTCCAAAGAAGGGCCAGATGTATACAGAATGGTGTCGTCTGCATAGAGGTGGATCAGAGAATCACCAGCAGCAAGAGCGACATCATTGACATATACAGAGAAAAGAGTCGGCCCGAGAATTGAACCTGTGGCACCCCCATAGAGACAGCCAGAGGTCCAGACAACAGGCCCTCCGATTTGACCCACTTAACTCTATCTGAGAAGTAGTTGGTGAACTAGGCGAGGCAGTCATTTGAGAAACCAAGGCTGTTGAGTCTGCCGATAAGAATGCGGTGATTGACAGAGACAAAAGCCTTGGCCAGGCCAATGAAGACAGCTGCACAGTACTGTCTTTTATCAATGGCGGTTATGATATCGTTTAGGACCTTGAGCGTGGCTGAGGTGCACCCATGACCAGCTCGGAAACCAGATTGCATAGTGGATAAGGTACGGTGGGATTCGAAATGATTGGTGATCTGTTTGAGTATATTGGTTCCTGATTTCCCTGAAAAGTTGAAAACCGCGGGGGCTATTTGATGCTAATGCAGAACGCCACAGGATGTTTTTGTGCTGGTCAAGGGCAGTCAAGTCTGGGGTGAACCCAGGGCTATATCTGTTCTTAGCTCTACATTTTTTGAATGGGGAATACTTTTTTAATATGACGAGGAAAGCACTTTTAAAGAGCAACCAGGCATCCTCTACTGACGGGATGAGGTCAATATCCTTCCAGGTTACCCGGGCCAGGTCAATTAGAAAGGCCTGCTCGCTGAAGTCATTTATGGAGTGTTTGACAGTGATGAGGGGTGGTCGTTTGACCGCGGACCCATCACGCACGCAGGCAATGAGGCAGTGATCGCTGAGATCCTGGTTGAAGACAGCCAAGGTGTATTTAGAGGGCAAGTTGTTCAGGATGATATCTAAGTGGATGCCCAGGGTTGTACCTGGTACAGTCGTGGCCAAAAGTTTTGAGAATGACACAAATATTAATTTCCACAAAGTTTGCTGCTTCAGTGTCTTTAGATTTTTTTGTCAGATGTTACGATGGAATACTGAAGTATAATTACAAGCATTTCATGAGTGTCTTTTATTGACATTTACATGAAGTTGATGCAAAGAGTCAATATTTGCAGTGTTGACCCTTCTTTTTCAAGACCTCTGCAATCCGCCCTGGCATGCTGTCAATTAACTTCTGGGTCACATCCTGACTGAAGGCAGCCCATTCTTGCATAATCTATGCTTGGAGTTTGTCAGAATTTGTGGGGTTTTGTTTGTCCAACCGCCTCTTGAGGATTGACTAAAGGTTCTCAATGGGATTAAGGTCTGGGGAGTTTCCTGGCCATGGACCCAAAATATCAATGTTTTGTTCCCCCGAGCTACTTAGTTATCACTTTTGCCTTATGGCAAGGTGCTCCATCATGCTGGAAAAGGCATTGTTCGTCACCAAACTGTTCCTGGATGGTTGGGAGAAGTTGCTCTCGGAGGATGTGTTGGTACCATTCTTTATTCATGGCTGTTCTTAGGCAAAATTGTGAGTGAGCCCACTCCCTTGGCTGAGAAGCAACCCCACACATTAATGGTCTCAGGATGCTTTACTGTTGGCATGACACAGGACTGATGGTAGCGCTCACTTTTTTCCGGATGACCCAAACAATCGGAAAGGGGATTCATCAGAGAAAATGACTTTATGCCAGTCCTCAGCAGTCCAATCCCTGTATCTTTTGCAGAATGTCAGTCTGTCCCTGATGTTTTTCCTATAGAGAAGTGGCTTCTTTGCTGCCCTTCTTGACACCCGGCCATCCTCCAAAAGTCTTCGCCTCACTGTGCGTGCAGATGCACTCATACCTGCCTGCTGCCATTCTGGCGCTTGCTGGACTTTCTTGGGTGCCCTGAAGCCTTCTTCACAACAACTGAACCGCTCTCCTTGAAGTTCTTGATGATCTGATAAATGGTTGATTTAGGTGCAATCTTACTGGCAGCAATATCCTTGCCTGTGAAGCCCTTTTTGTGCAAAGCAATGATGGCACGTGTTTCCTTGCTGGTAACCATGGTTGGCAGAGGAAGAACAATGATTCCAAGCACCACCCTCCTTTTGAAGCTTCCAGTCTGTTATTCGAACTCAATCAGCATGTCAGAGTGATCTCCAGCCTTGTCCTCGTCAACACTCACACCTGTGTTAACTACTTAGGGAGCAGTGAAGCGCTAACGCTAAGCACCAAATTCAAAATCCAAAAGTTGAATTATTAAACATTCATCAATATACAAGTGTTGCATAGTCATCAAAAGCTCTGCTTCTTGGCAATATCACAGCGTTGTCAGATTTCAAAAAGGCTTTACGGCGAAAGCACAACATTTGATTGTTTGAGGATAGCACCTACAATATTTATCTATTAGCATAAATTCATAAACCAGCGTGGTTCACACAAAACCCATTTCACAGCGAAAACAAATCCCTTACCTTTTGAAGAACTTCTGCTGAGGGCTTCCCAAGTGTCCAACGAAGACATCCAATGGTTCTTTTGTTAGAAAAAGTTATTTATTATATCCATAAATCTCCGTTTGGTTGGCGCGTTATGTTCAGAAAATCCAACATCGAATCGCCCATTGAAACGTGAAGAGAATGCGTTCAAATATAACTATAAACTTTTCCTAAACAAATCAAATACCAGTTATAATGCATCCTTAGCTATCCTTTTATGAATATTAGCGATAATATTTCACTCGGATGGTCACCTAAACGTTATATAAGTAAAATAAAGTGAGGCGCGCACCCAGACTCGCGCCCGAGAAAACTTGTTGACATTTCAGGTCCCCTTACCATTTCCTGTTCCTATCCGTTCCTCTTACTCCAATCACTCTCAGTCTTTGTTTATAGACTGGTGACATCTAGTGGAAGCCATAGGTACTGCAATCCAGGAGCTGGATTGCCTTGAAGTCAATGGGGAGAGTGTCAAACAGAGCAAAGGTCACCAAAAACTGCATTTCCGGATGGATTTTCCTCGGGTTTTCGCCTGCTATATCAGTTCTGTTATACTCACAGACATTATGTTAACACTTTCAGAAACTTCAGAGTGTTTCCTATCCAATAGTACTAATGATGTGCATATCCTATTTTCTTAGCCTGAGTGGCAGGCATTTTACTTTGGGCACGCCAGACTCTCCAAAACCGTCACCTCTGCTGCCGCTCCCTAAGAAGTTAACAAGAGAATCACTGACATTTGCATGGCAAAGAGGGACTTTGCAATTAATGGCAATTCATCTGATCACTCTTCATGACATTCTGGAGTATATGCAAATTGCCATCATACAAACTGAGGCAGCAGACTTTGTGAAACTTAATATTTGTGTCATTCTCAAAACCTTTGGCCATGACTGTAGGTTCCTTAATAATTTGTGTGAGATTGAGTGAATCTATCTTAGATTGGAGGGCGGCCGGGGTGTTAAGCATATTCCAGTTTAGGTCACCTAACAGTACAAACTCTGAAGATAGATGGGGGGCAATTCACATACGGTGTCCAGGGCACAGCTGGGGGCTGAAGGGGGTATATAACAAGCGGCAACAGTGAGAGACTTGTTTCTGGAAAGGTGGATTTTAAAAAGTAGAAGCTCGAATTGTTTGGGCACAGACCGGGATAGTATGACAGAACTCTGAAGGCTATCTCTACAGTAGATTGCAACTCCGCCCCCTTTGGCAGTTTTATCTTGTAGGAAGATGTTATAGTTAGGGATGGAAATGTCAGGGTTTTTGGTGGCCTTCCTAAGCCATGATTCAGACATGGCTAGGACATCAGGGTTGGCGGAGTGTGCTAAAGCAGTGAATAAAACTAACTTAGGGAGGAGGCATGGGATAAGAAAAGGAACAAAGGAATGGGATAAGAATATATAAGTATAAAATATATGGATGAGCAGTGACAGAGCGGCTAGGATGCAATAGATAGTAAAGACTAGATAGTGAAGGACACAGTATACAGTATATACAGTTGAAGTCGGAAGTTTACATACACTTAGGTTGGAGTCATTAAAACTAGCTTTTCAACCACTCCACAAATTTCTTGTTAACAAACCATAGTTTTGGCATGTCGGTTAGGACATCCACTTTGTGCATGACACAAGTAATTTTTCCAACAATTGTTAACAGACAGATTATTTCACTTATTATTCACTGTATCACAATTCCAGTGGGTCAGAAGTTTACTTACACTAAATTGACGGTGCCTTTAAACAGCTTGGTGCACTTCACAAAATAGATGGCATCATGAGGCAGGAAAATTATGTGGATATATTGAAGCAACATCTCAAGACATCAGTCAGGAAGTTAAAGCTTGGTCGCAAATGGGTCTTCCAAATGGACAATGACCCAAAGCATACTTCCAAAGTTGTGCGAAAATGGCTTAAGGACAACAAAGTCAAGGTATTGGATTGTCCGTCACAAAGCCCTGACCTCAATCCTATAGAGAATTTGTGGGCAGAACTGAAAAAGCATGTGCGAGCAAGGAGGCCTACAAACCTGACTCAGTTACACCAGCTCTGTCAGGAGGAATGGGCCAAAATTCACCCAACTTATTGTGGGAAGCTTGTGGAAGGCAAGCCGAAACATTTAATACAAGTGAAACAATTTAAAAGCAATGCTACCAAATACTAATTGAGTGTATGTAAACGTCTGACCCACTGGGAATGTGATGAAAGAAATAAAAGCTGAAATAAATCATTCTCTCTACTATTATTCTGACATTTCACATTCTTAAAATAAAGTGGTGATCCTAACTGACCTAAGACAGGGACTTTTTACTTGGATTAAATGTCAGAAATTGTGAAAAGCTAAGTTTAATGTATTTGGCTAAGGTGTATGTAAATGTCCGACTTCAACTGTACATATGAGACGAGTAATGCGAGATATGTAAACATTCTTAAAGTGGCATTATTAAAGTGACTAGTGTTCCATTTATTAAAGTGGCCAGTGATATCAAGTCTGTATGTAGGCAGCCGCCTCTCTGTGCTAGTGGTGGCTGTTGAACAATCTGATGGCCTTGAGATAGAAGCTGTTTTTCAATCTCTCTGTCCCAGCTTTGATGCACCTGTACTGACCTCGCCTTCTGGATGGAAGCAGGGTGAACAAGCAGTGGCTCAGGTGGTTATTGTCCTTGATGATCTTTTTTGCCTTCCTGTGACATCGGGTGTTGTAGGTGTCCTGGAGGGCAGGTAGTTTGCCCCCGGTGATGTGTTGTGCAGACCGCACCACCCTCTGGAGAGCCCTGCGGTTGAGGGCGGTGCAGTTTCCGTACCAGGCGGTGATACAGCCTGACAGGATGCTCTCAAATAAGAGGACCTGTAAAAATTAGAGAGGGGTTTTGGTGACAAACCACATTTTTTCAGCCTCCTGAGGTTGGAGAGGTGCTGTTGCACCTTCTTCACCACACTGTCTGTGTGCGTGAACCATTTCAGTTTGTCTGTGATATTTACACAGAGTAACTTAAAACTTTCCACCTTCTCCACTGCTGTCCCATCGATGTGGATAGGGGGTGCTCCCTTTGCTGTTTCCTGAAGTCCACAATCATCTCTTTTGTTTTGCTGACATTGAGTGAGAGGTTATTTTCCTGACACCACACTCCGAGGGCCCTCACCTCCTCCCTGTAGGCTGTCTCGTCATTGTTGGTAATCAAGCCTACCACTGTAGTGTCGTCTGCAAACTTGATGATTGAGTTGGAGGCATGCGTGGCCATGCAGTCATGAGTGAACAGGGAGTACAGGAGGTGGCTGAGAACGCACCCTTGTGGGGCCCCAGTGTTGAGAATCAGCGGTGTGGAGATGTTGTTTCCTACCTTGACCACCTGGGGGGCGGCCCGTCAGGAAGTCCAAGACCCAGTTGCACAGGGTGGGGTCGAGACCCAGAGTCTCAAGCTTAATGATGAGTTTGGAGGGTACTATGGTGTTGAATGCTGAGCTGTAGTCCATGAACAGCATTCTTACATAGGTATTCCTCTTGGGCAGTGTGCAGAGTGATGGCGATTGCATCGTCTGTGGACCTATTGGGGCAGTAAGCAAATTGGAGTGGGTCTAGGTGACAGGTAGGGTGGAGGTGATATGATCCTTGACTAGTCTCTCAAAGCACTCCAATGATGACAGACGTGAGTGCTACGGGGCGATAGTCATTTCGTTCAGTTACCTTTCCTGGGAACAGGAACAATGGTGGCCATCTTGAAGCATGTGGGGACAGCATACTGACATAGGGAGTGATTGAATATGTCCGTTAACACACCAGCCAGCTGGTCTGCACATGCTCTGAGGATGCGGCTAGGGCCGGCAGCCTTGTGAGGGTTAACACGTTTAAATGTTTTATTCACGTCGGCCACGGAGAAGGAGAGCCCACAGTCTTTGGTGGCGGGCCGTGTCGGTGGCACTATATTGTCCTCAAAGCGCGCAAAGAAGTTGTGTAATTTGTTGAGAGCAAGACGTCGATGTCCACGACGGGGCTGTAGACCCTGCCACATACGTCTCTTGTTTGAGAGACGTATTGTGACTCCACTTTGTCTCTATACTGAAGCTTTGCTTGTTTGATTGCCTTACGGTGGGAATAACTACACTGTTTGTATTCGGCCATGTTTCCAGTCACCTTGCCTTGATTAAATGCGGTGACATCAAAACACGGTTTCTGGTTAGGGATATATATACACTTCCTTATAAACTCGCTCACCGAGTCAGCGTATACATCCATGTTATTGTCTGAGGCTAACCGGAACATATCCCAGTCCACGTGATCGAAGCAATCTTGAAGCGTGGAATCCAATTGGTCAGACCAGTGTTGGATAGACCTAAGTACCGGTGCTTCCTGTTTTAGTTTCTGCCAATAGGAGGGGAGCAACAAGATGGAGTCATGGTTAGATTTGCCAAAAGGAGGGTGTGGGAGGGACTTGTATGCATCGCGGAAGTTAGAGTAGCAGTGGTCGAGTGTGTTACTCGCTCATGTACTGCAAACGATATGATGATAGAATTTAGGTAGCCTAAAATTAGCTTTGTTAAAATCCCCAGCTACAATAAATACAGCCTCAGGATATATGGTTTCCAGTTTGCATAAAGTCCAGTGAAGTTCCTTGATGGCCATCTGCTTGCGGGGGGATATACACGGCTGTGACGATAACCGAGGAGAGTTCTCTTGGGAGATAATACGGTCGGCATTTGATTGTGAGGAATTCTAGGTCAGGTGAACAAAAGGACTTGAGTTCTTGTATGTTGTTACAATTACACCATGAGTTGTTAATCATGAAACATACACCCCCGCCCTTCTTCTTCCCTGAGAGATGTTTGTTCCTGTCGGCGCGATGCACTGAAAATCCCGTTAGCTGTATGGACTAGAACAGCATGTCCCCAGCTAGTCATGTCTCCGTGAAACAGAGTATGCTACAATCCCAGATATATCTTTGGAAAGCAACTCTTGCCCTAATTTCGTCGACTTTGTTAACTAGGGACTGGACATTAGCGAGTAATATACTCGGAAACAGTGGGTGGTGTGCGCGCATCAGAAGCCTCACTAGAAGACTGCTTTGACACCCTCTCCTCCTCCGACCGCGTTGTTTTGGGTCGGCCTCTGGAATTAGTTCAAATTCCCTGGGAGGTGCAGACAAAGGATTCGCTTTGGGAAAGTCGTATTCCTGGGCGTAGTGCTGGTTGTGCTGGTAAGTTGACGTCTCTCTGATATCCAACAGTTCTTCCCGGCTATATTTAATAACAAGTTTTCTGAGATAACAACGTAAGAAATAATACATAAAAAAACGAAATACTGCACAGGACTTGAAGCGAAGCTGCCATCTCTATCGGCGCCATCATCTACCCTTGTGTAGTCTTAACATTCTGTATACTCCCTTTTTCCTAAGGGTAGAAAATGACCCGCCTTCACTAAACCCCTAAAATAAAGCAGCTTTATTGAATTATAAACCCAAATCTATTTTGCATGAAGAAACAACCTGTCATTCATCCCAAACTTTGTGAATATCTGTGTTTCCCCTCTTCACAATGCAGAAAGACTGCATTTAATCAGTGGACACCACACACCTGTCATAATAGTTTTTTTTACTAAAGTAGAGGTTTATTATTATTATTATTATTATTGCTAAAGTTACTGCATGGGTGTAAACATAATTTTTTTAGCAAGAGATAGCACTTGTACAGCCTAAGAAAGTAGCAGAAATGTGCAGAAAGTAGTTTTGAATGCATTTTATTGAAGGGAAACAATAACAGTCTTGAACTTTTTTGGCAACATAGTGATATATTCTTATATACTGTACAATGAGGAATTAAACTACAAAATACTAGTCTTCTCCCATTTTTTTAACCATTACCCCCACCCACATGGTGTGTTAACAACAACAATAAATAAGAATAAAATAAGATAATAGATACAAAACAAAAACGTGAAGAACATAAATCAATCAACTCTGATCAGCACATGTAGGACAGTTTGTGTGTGTGCATGGACTTTGCAGATGTATTTCTCACATGTGCAGCACATAGTATTTGTTTTACAGTCCTTCTTTGGGGGGCAGAATTGGCATCTCCTCCATTTGCCTGCCCCAGCTGCAGCCTCAGGTGGATCAGTACAAGATTCAGCCCCCTGAACAGCTTTCACAAGCGCTGCAGAGGCTGCTGTGCGGGGGAGGCGCTCCCTTCTTTGAATGTGTGGGGTTACAAGTGCCTTTCCCAGCTGCTCCAGGAACACCCTCCTCCGCTGCTCCAGGAACACCCTCCTCCGCTTATCAGGCATCCAGGTAGGGTTGATCTTGTTCCATATCACAAAGGCATTGTATCAGGACACATCAATGATGTTATGGAAGATGACCAGGGGCCAGCGGGCAGTCATCCTCCTGCAGCTGTAAGTTCCAATCACCTTGTCCAGGTTGTCCACGCCTCCTTTGTTGTGGTTGTAGTCCAGGATGATGGCTGGCTTCCTGTCATCACGATCACTGATCTCAGCCATTTTGTGCAGTGTGCTCAGGAGGACCACATTCTTGTTCCTATTTGGGAGGTAAGAAACTAGAGTGGTGGTGGGGGTGAAGGCAAACTTTGATGAGAAGGTCTCTCTCCCCCTTGTTGCAAGGAGTGCAAGGGGGAGCTCAGGCTTGTTCTTTCTAACTGTGCCAACCATGGTGATCTTCCTGTTCAGGAGCTACTGGTTGAGTTAAATCAGTAGCACACATAATCTCAATTTCTCATTGTGTGTATGTGTGTGTGTGTGTCTGTGTCTTTGTGGTTTTTGTGGTGTGTAAATTATTTTAGCACTGCCGGGTCAAAAATGTCCCTAAGACAATCTTTGTACCCTGGTGGTGTACAGCTTTCATGGAAATATGAACAAAGGCGATGTTTCACTTTTTCTAATGTTTGACATGTGCGCTACAGTATTTCTTCCACAATGGATCCACTCACCCTTCAGTACATGCATAAATGCAATGCCATAGACCAGGCTCTCTAGAGTCCTCCTCCTAAATAACAGCCCCCTTCTTGCCTTCCGCCTAGACCCTAGCGTGTTATTGGACAACATCTGGCCCAGGCTCTGTATTGATCTTGGCTGGGGTCAACATGGAGAGGCTCCTGTGAGTTAAGTGTACAGGGCCTTTTTAAAGACCTCTTGATTGTCTCACTCCTGCACATTTACCATCAAGTGGAGCTGAGCTCTCCTCGCCGACCCAGGATCCTTCCAGAGACCAACTCAACAGGAGCTGAATTATTCATCCAGGTCTGGTCAATGCCCCTCAGAGCACCAGCAGTCTGGGCTGATGGTAAACTGTAGCAACGAAAGCACCTCCTTTCCATGGATCTCAATTTCTTAATCTTTCTTTCTGTCTTTCTCTCTCTTCTTCTCTCTCCTCTCTTGCTCTCGTTCTTGGAGAGAGAGAGAGAGAGAGAGAGAGAGAGAGAGAGAGAGAGAGAGAGAGAGAGAGAGAGAGAGAGAGAGAGAGACAGTTTCTTCTTATCTTTCTGCTGTGGCATGGAGTGTTTTTCCACTGATATAGATAAGACCTGTGATCTGATGTCTTTAACGTAATAAAATCTCCACCTCCACCCTGCCCCCCTCTGAGGTCTACTGGAGGAAAGAGCCTCTTTGCGGGAAACAGTAGCATACAATCGTAACTGCTCCCATCTCAGGTTTCCTAGTGGCACAGTCAGAGACATGATGCATACTCATCACTCTAACCTTCAGCCAGCTCCCCGGCCCACACTTCACAGTAACACAGATAGAGAGGGAGGGAGAGAGGGAAGGAGAGAGAGAGAGGGGGGGGGGAGTGATAGAGAGAGAGATATGACGTGAGGAGTGGAAAGGTGATATGTACAAGCAGTGGCGATTTTAGCATGTAAATCTTTGTGGGGCAAAACATTTTAAAAGTGGGATGCAAAGCCACTATACAACACAACACTAAACAATACATTAATTGCACTATACCACTGCTACACCGTTAATTCAGCCTAATTTACTGCCTTTTAAAAAAACGTAGCTGATATGGACTTGCTTAAACAAATGTGGTTTCTACTGACAATTGAGATGTACAAACTATGGCATAAGGGGACGACATGCGGATAAGAGGCAATCCATAATTTTGATTAAGACATTAATGAGCGAGCTAGGACAGACGTAGTCAATATAGCTATTTGTTCAGCACTTTTGAAATGTACAGCGACAGAATTCAGAACATGGACCGTTTTTACAGAGTTCTCCCTGTACACCATGTCAGAAACGTAGGATAAATAAAGGGGGCCTATAAGCAGAAAATGAAAGCTCTTACAATATTCCATGATTTCTCAAAAACAGGTTATAGGCTACATGTGCACCATCAAGTCAGAACAGTAGGCAAAATTAAGAGGTGAAAATAGACAAAATTATTAGGGTGAGGCACATGGGCTACTAACAGCTTACATACTTAGTATTACTTTCTTAGCTACGATATACATATCTCCCTGGTATATTACATAATTTATACAGCAGCATACAAGACATTTTGGACTCACCTTGTTATGCTGTGCTCACTTGAACAGGAAGGTGGCTCGGCGGTCCTTTGTAGGCAAATTTTGTCATCAAACTTTTACATCAAAGTCTGTCAGTCTCTGGATTTATGGTGCTTTCAAGACAACTGGGAATCATGATGACATCAGTGATCTTCAGGTCGTAGCTCTAGAAAGAGGCCCGAGTTCCCGATTTACAATTCCGAGTTCAAAATGGAAGTTCAAAATGTATTTTCCCAGTCGTAGATTGTTTTTCTTGAGTTCCAAGTTGTCTTGAACTCACTAAAGTTAGATTTTGCAGTTCCGAGTTAACAGTTGTTTTGTGCGCGGCACAGCATGGCCAATGTTGAATGTTTATAATTTTAAAGTAGGAAAAGAGACCCTTAATCATAGACTTGGGACCACACAGCCACAGCCATTCCACTGAATAGTAGGCTAATTATTGTTTTGAAATGTTTGCAGTTAGCCACTAATTCCTTCCAAACCACTTATTGATGAATTTGCGATTTCCAACTTGTTTTATAATGTTTATGTCCAATGGCCAATAAGCACCGATACATTTTATCTATAATTTCTTCATTGTTTCTCTTCATATGATAGGATTAAAAAGAATTTGCCAGTAGATTGTCGACTTGATTCATGATGATGACTGTTTGCTAAGATTTTGAAAGTATGATGTTGAGTCCAATCAAAGCTACTGTAGATATAACGTGATTTGACATCATTTTATCTGTGGCCAATGACCTTGAGCCTTCTTGGATGGGTACTTCTAATAGAAACTCTACGGCAGCACCCAAAGGGCTAGAATTTCCGATGTCTACCCTTAGACTTAGCGGTGACGTCGTGTCCCCAAGAGTGACAGAACACTGAGCCAATCACGGCTCAACGCTCAGTATTTTATGCTGGCTTGCCCCACCACCACAGAAAGCACTACGCTAGGCTGAAACACCTGCATTTAATTTTTTATATATTTTTTTGCTAACAATGTGAGGCTCAAAAAAGGTGTTGCCACTGTGTACAAGCATATGCTCTAGATAAAAGAATACATCGACACAATAAAGCAGTCGAGAGGTCTTTGTGAAGATGCCTTTGTCCTGACATCATCGATAAACTACTGCCTAGAGATGGGCTTCACCCCGATTTATCCACCCTAATTGATATTGTATTCTGTCCCTTACCCCCCGAACAATAAAAAACATCTGGGCCTGGTGGATACCAGCTGGAGCTGCTCTCCCAGACTTTGCCCTATCAAGGTTTCATGAGTAGAGTGTTGGTGTGTACTGTGACTAGCTTCTAAAGTTAATACCTCCCAAAATAGATACATGTTAAGTGAAGGGGCTGGCTATTAGAAAAGTTTTAGAGAGGGCCCCATCTAGCACATTTGGTTCTGTTAAGGCTCTACAGCAGGTCTCCAAGGAAACAGTCGCAGGAAGCTAGTTGTCAAAACTCCTTATTTATTTAAGAGACAAAATATAATGTACGTAGACAAATCACCTGCTCACACAACGAGCCAAAAACATGAAACAATCATGGACAACACTGATGAGGGAACAGAGGAATAAATAACACATGTAATTTGGGTAATGATGACCAGGTGTGATTAATGACAAGACAAACAGAAAGTGAGAAATAGATCGGTGGTGGCTAGAACTCCGGTGACGTCGACCGGTGAAATTCCTGCAGCAGTGAAGGATCCAGGATGTCCTCCACCCGCACCCAGCTTCTCTCCTCCGGACCGTACCCCTCCCACTCCACGAGTGGGAGGGGTACGATAATGGCCTTGAGTCCATTATCGCTCGGACTGCATACGCCGGGGCCCCCTCGATGTCCAGCGGGGGTGGAGGGACCTCCAGAATCTCAGGTCCCTGGAGTGGACCAGCCACCACCGGCCTGAGGAGAGACACATGGAACGAGGGGTTAATACGGTAGTCAGGGGGGAGCTGTAACCTATAACAAACCTCGTTCAGTCTCCTCAGGACTTTGAACGGCCCCACAAACCGCGGCCCCAGCTTCCGACAGGGCAGGCGGAGGGGCAGGTTTCGGGTCGAGAGCCAGACCCGGTCCCCCGGTGCGAACACCGGAGCCTCACTGCGGTGGCGGTCGGCGCTCTCCTTCTGCTGCCTCACGGCTCGTTGCAGGTGCACGTGGGCGGCTTCCCAGATCTCCTCAGAGGGCCTAAATCATTCGTCCACCGCAGGAGCCTCGGTCTGGCTCTGATGCCACGGTGCCAGAACCGGCTGGTAACCTAACACACATTGGAATGGGGACAGGTTAGTAGAAGAGTGACGGAGTGAGTTCTGTGCCATCTCTGCCCAGGGAATGAACACCGCCCACTCTCCCGGCCGGTCCTGGCAATACGACCTCAGAAACCTACCCACATCTTGGTTTACTCGTTCCACCTGCCCGTTGCTCTCGGGATGAAACCCTGAGGTCAGGCTGACCGAGACCCCCAGATGCTCCAGGAAAGCCTTCCATACCCTAGACGTGAATTGGGGACCCCGATCAGACACTATGTCCTCAGGCACCCCGTAGTGCCGAAACACGTGGGTGAACAGAGCCTCCGCGGTTTGTAGAGCCGTAGGGAGACCGGGCAAAGGAAGGAGGCGACAGGACTTTGAAAACCGATCCACAACAACCAGGATCGTTGTTTTTCCTTGTGACGGTGGAAGATCCGTCACGAAATTTACCGACAGGTGGGACCACGGCCGCTGTGGAACGGGTAGAGGTTGTAATTTACCTTTGGGCAGGTGTCTAGGCGCCTTGTACTGAGCGCACACCGAGCAGGAGGAAACGTAAACCCTCATGTCCGTAGCTAACGTAGGCCACCAGTATTTTTCACTAACACAGCACACTGTCCGGCCGATGCCCGGATGACATGAGGAGAGTGATGTGTGTGCCCAAACGATCAAACGGTCACGAACATCGAACGAAACGTACACACGCCCAGCGGGACACTGAGGGGGAGCGGGTTCTGTACGCATCGCCCGCTCGATATCTGCATCCAGCTCCCATACCACCGGAGCCACCAGGCAAGAGGCAGGAAGTATGGGAGTGGGATCGATGGACCTCTCCTCCGTGTCATACAACAGGGGACAGTGCGTCTGCCTTTATGTTCTGGGAACCTGGTCTGAAAGAGAGCGTAAAATCAAAACGTGTGGAAAAACATGGCCCACCTCGCCTGGCGAGGGTTCTGTCTCCTCGCCGCCCGGATGTACTCCAGATTCCGGTGGTCCGTCCAGATGAGAAAAGGGTATTTAGCCCCCTCAAGCCAATGCCTCCACGCCTTCAGAGCCCTCACAACAGCCAACAACTCCCTGTCCCCCACATCATAGTTTCGCTCCGCCGGGCTGAGCTTCTTAGAAAAAAAAGCACAGGGACGGAGTTTTGGTGGCGTGCCCGAGCGCTGCGACAGCACAGCTCCTATCCCAGCTCCTATCCCAGCCTCGGACGTGTCCACCTCAACTATGAATGCCAGAGAGGGATCCGGATGAGCCAGCACGGGGGCCGAGGTAAACAGATCCTTCAGGTGACCAAAAGCTCTGTCCGCCTCAGCTGACCAACGCAGTCTCACC
>QNTS01000497.1:697523-728764 GCA_003317085.1 Hucho hucho | reverse complement strand
TACAGCTTACATCTACAGACTACAGCTTACAGCTTACATCTACAGTCTACAGCTTACATCTACAGTCTACAGTTTGCATCTACAGTTTACAGTTTACATCTACAGTCTACAGCTTACATCTACAGTTTACAGTTTACCTCTATAGTTTACAGTTTACATCTACAGTCTACAGCTTACATCTACAGCTTACATCTACAGTTTACAGCTTACAGCTTACATCTACAGTCTACAGCTTACATCTACAGTCTACAGCTCAATACAGTGCATACAAAACAGTTGTGGCTTATTTCTGCCAAACAAGTCAATAAAACACACCACAAGCTCAGTTTCTTTAGATTGAATCTTTCTCAGTTCTTATGCCGTCTTCATATTAATGTGGGGATGTTTTGTCCGTGTGTTTCTTTTGACCATTTATTTGGATTGTGCATGTCTTAAATTGTGGCTAAGAAGAGGTTTGGTACAAATTGTACTTTGGGACCTACTGTATTTGTTGAATATTATATGAATCCTATAAATATAAATGCCCAATTTGGGAGCAATCCTTTACCTTAAGTTGAAATTGTCATTCAACAAAATAATGTTGCATTAATGATTATCTTATCTGTTTCTAACTACAGAAACCATTTCCCGAAACAATAGCTTTCTGAAATGAAATGGAACGACCCCATTGGCATTTGGATTGGAACCGGTCTTTTTGGCCAGTCTTTATCAAGAGTGGCAATAATGATGGATTTGACTGTATGTCCAATCCGATCCATGTACTGTAATAGTGGGTTCATGGTAAGTGCATGGCTTCCTACATGGACTTCCTATACATACTTATCAAGAACTACTGAGCGTGGCCTTATGTAACATCGGCAGCATACTCTGTATAGAGATAGAAACGACCCAAGGCAAGGCATGTTTTTTTAAAGATACTTTTTACTATCAAATGTTGGCCATTAAATATTCAAGTTATACATCCACAGGAAGGTAAGAGGAAAGAAAAGGCCTGTTTTGACAGAAAACTGGCCACAAATTATTAATTAAGCCATCTCATTAAATGGAAACAGTTATAACATTGCAGTTAATAGCTTTATTTATCCAACGTTATTAATTTAAAGGCACTGACTGATTGCCTCATGCACTTTACTTCAACAAAATGGAGTAATCAGATAATTGGACTTTATCGCAAAATCAAGACCATTATAAAGGAGATGTTAAAAAGCAAATTATCATTGACGTTGAATCAAAACCACGATGTGATTCTAATGTCTTCGAGGGTGATTTGTCATCCAATCTGTTTGATCAAAAAGTCCCTCTTGACACGTGCATGTTCTCTCAGATCTAGTGATCTGACGTATGAGTTTGGTGGACCGAGAGCACGAATGACCAATCGACAGAATATCCAAGTCACATCACTTTTTGTGACATTGACATGCTATTTCCCTTAGAGAATGGGTAGAAGGTGAGGTATTGTGACAAATGTGGCAAAGCAACGTTATGGAGCGACATTAGTCTCAAGTAACCCCTCTTTTCACCTACAGTACCTATGGAAAACACAGCTACAGAATCTGAATGAAAACAATTAATCCAACTAGAAAGATTAGAACTCAATGGCTGATATACAGAATTCAAAGCAATGGGAACATGTGTGTGTGTGAGTGAACACTCTCATTCTTCCTCCATTCTCTTGAGGTAGATGTATGGGGACTTTGAATGACCTTGTGAGGTCATAGACTAGTGAAGGACCTGTTGTGAATGGCTGAGATAGACCTTGGGTTGTAATCTATGCAATTCATTGTTTTCTGAAGGTCAGAGTTCAGTAGCGCTTGAGTAAAACAGGCTTGTAATGTAATAGAAATATACAACACTTTCATTCACCAAATAGCACCACTGTATTTGGACAGAAACCAATAGAAATTTGATAGTGCAGGCACTACCACCTGGGCAAAAACTGGTTGAATCAACGTTGTTTCCATGTCATTTCAACCCAAAAAAATCTATATGATGACGTTGAATCAATGTGGAAAACTGATTGTATTTGCAAAAGGTCATCAATTTAAGGGAATTTTGTACTTTTTTCACCCAACTTTTAACCTAAATCCAATGACAGGGTGAAATGTTTGGTTGATTTCACGTTGAATTCCCATTAGTTGACAACTCAACCAAATATAAATCAAAACGTGACGTTGAACTGACTTCTGTGCCCAGTGGGTATGCACTGTAAACTTGTGTTCCAAAATCCAAAGTTCCCACCATTCACTTATATAAAATAAACATCCCCAAATTATTACAGGTTATTATCAAGATGGTATGAGAACTGAGAAAGATTCAATCTAATGAATCTGAATTCTCTCATATCCTCATGACAACGTTTCGCCAACAATCAGATGGCTCGGTGTGTGTAGCACCCTTATCAGTTCAGATGGAGAAGGGCAGTCATTCAGGGCTGAACAAGAACCCTGGGTTAGTTACTGCTCCATGCAGGGCTGAACAAAAACCCTGGGTTACTGCTCTCAGGGCCTTATCTCTTTACCTGGTGTACCAGCCAAGTAATGTTTATTAGCTAGACCAAGCCTTATCCGCACGCTCAGAGTTGACATACTAGATCTGAATCAATAAGCCGATGGGGTAGCTGGTGCACCACCTCTGCCCCCCAATGGAGGTGGCAGCATAAAGAGCAGACATTGATCCCTCTACCTGTCTAGCGGTCACAACTGATGATAAGACCCTTGAACGACTGTAATTAAAATGGACGGGTAGGTTCACCTGTTATAGCTCAGCTAGGCTTGGAAGAGAACCTATAGACTGTAACATTTTATTTATTGCAATCCCAGTTATATTATTCTGTATTGGAAGACAGCGCTATGTAAGTTTAAAGTTTACAACTGAGAGTATATGCAATTGCAGTGAGATGAGAAATATACGAGAGTTTTGGTATTAAAATGCAAATTGGTTTTCATATGAGTGGTTGGAACCATTTCTAACCAATCTGCAAAATGGATGCTGTTGTGGAATAAATGTGTTACAAGCCATTCTTTGTTTCCCACCATTCTGTTTTTTTCTTCATGTTGTGTTCAATAGAGCCAGAATGAAAACAATATCTGTCTCAACAATGAACAGGGTTCACCTTGACCTGGCAAATAATAGGAAATAGATGGAGGACATTTTCAGGTTCAGGTTTAGATCTATGTTCTCTGACTAGTGACTATCTTGGTAGTCAGACATATTCTCTTAGACAGAATTGACAGCAGGAATTGTGATTGCTCTTTCTGTGGGTGTAAATGATTTTTGTCAGCATCATTGTCACAATGTCCAAGAAATGGATGTACAGTTGGTATTTTCAGTTTCCTATGCCTTTGGGACAGTTTTGAAAACATCTTAACTGTATCTGTAAGGGGGATAGTAGTTGGAATAGCAAAGGCATAAACTATTCGACAAAACAGGAAGGAACACGTTTCTGAGTTTGTTATTCTCTCTTCTACATGTTTTGATTGACCTCCAACCTTACATTTATTGATAGGCATGCTGTATTGCTAGTAAGTAACAATAATGATGATTCGAGAACGGTGTCGCTGTACATAGAAATGTGCTCCGAACTTTAAGCACCATCGCCCCTGAGAGATTATCTCCTAGATCGTCAGTCAGTTGACACTTGTTCTGCCGCTGTCACCATCCATTTATCTATGGGCCTTTGAAGGACAGACACAGTACAACAGCACTCACTTTATTTCTCTCTTTCACTCACTTGGGGAGGAGGATGTCTGATTAGGGATGAATCAGCAAAACAAAATTAAGAGTTTGTGGTGATACTTTTTAGGAGGGGATGTGAATTCTGTTGAACTAGAACCGTGATTAAACGAGGTGACGAGGCGGTGCAGAACTCAGTAAATGGGCTGTGTCCCTGGATCATCGGACAGCGAGCTTGAGTCAACTCAAATGCCAAGCAAGGGCATATATAAGGTCAGGTGTGGTATTGATGATATAACTTGCAGCCTTTATTGGCAAAGTAGAAGCTAGGAAGCACTGGCACATACATCTTCTAGATAAAAAAAGTTTAGATAACGCTTAATATTTTAGTTGAATTGGTTGGTTTTGAATTAACTAAAAGAATGAGTATTCGCTTTTGTCTGGTAGTTGTTTTAAATGTAATCCAACAAAGATTGATAAAGAGTGATGTAGGGTTAATCATTTTAAGGTTTTAGAAAGGTTTTGGGAGTCGGGGCTGTCATGGCAGAATGGTAAGATTCGTTAATTGGCATTTCGTTAAAAATGTTTCTGGTTGGCTGGTACATGTAGTCTCTCAAACAGAAACCAATGACACAAAATAATTGTGTAATTACAATACAATAAGCTATAAAGAGAGTCACACACTCTATATATATAAACTACCAGTAATGTATTGTTTAAAAAAACAACGTTTCGGCATCACACTGAAGAAGAGACAGTGATGCTGAAACAATGGTGTTTTGCCCAGTAAATTACTAGGAGTTTATATATAGAGAGTGTGTCACTCTCTTTATATCTTACAGTGTATTCGCCGTAAGTCAGCACCTCTATACTATTTAATTTTCTCTGGGTGTGCACCAGCTCATGCTTTTTATTCGATAATTACAATACTATAACACTGATTTATTTTATTACTATGTTATTAGACTTCTCTTAAGAGTGATTTCTTGTCCACTCACTCAACCAGAAAGTAGCACAGTGGAAGTGACTTCTTTCAGTAGTAGATTAATAACATTTATATATGCAGGCCAGAATAAAGGCCTATGTCATGCTGAGCAACAGCACCCATGTCCTCAACCCACAGCACCCATGTCCTCAAACCACAGTTTGTGCCCCAATAGGTGCGGGTACTCGTTTGTGCCCGAGGCCATCCGCCTGGTTAACAGGACCATTAAGGAAGACCTTTATAGGGACCATTCTATAAATAGTTTAGCCCTAACATTAATTAAAAACTGTGGCTACCATGGACATTTAGTTTCTTAAATTGCACCATGCAATTGTAAACGATGCCTTAAGAGTTTTTTTTTTATTCTGTCTGTGTGTGTTTGTCCTGTCTGAAGCACCATGTCAGCCCTGAAAAAAATGGCCGTCAGGGATTAATGAAGTTATATTGTATTGTATATAAACTCCGAAAATAAATAAACGTCCCTTTTTCAGGACCCTGTCTTTCAAAGATAATTCATAAAAATCCCCAAAACTTCACAGATCTTCATTGTAAAGGGTTTAAACACTGTTTCCCATGCCTGTTCAATGAACCATAAACAATTAATGAACATGCACCTATGGAACGGTCGTTAAGACACTAACAGCTTACAGATGGTAGGCAATTAAGGTCACAGTTATGAAAACAGGACACTAAAGAGGCCTTTCTACTGACTCTGAAAAACACCAAAAGAAATATGCCCAGGGTCCCTTCTCATCTGCGTGAACGTGCCTTAGGCATGCTGCAAGGAGGCATGAGGACTGCAGATGTGGCCAGGGCAATAAATTGCAATGTCCGTACTGTGAGATGCCTAAGACAGTGCTACATGGAGACAGGACAGACAGCTGATCGTCCTCGCAGTGGCAGACGATGTGTAACAACACCTGCACAGGATCGGTACATCCGAACTTCACACCTGCGGGACAGGTACAGGATGGCAACAACAACTGCCGGAGTTAAACCAGGAATGCACAATCCCTCCATCAGTGCTCAGACTGTCCGCAATAGGCTGAGAGAGGCTGGACTGAGGGCTTGTAAGCCTGTTGTAAGGCAGGTCATCACCAGACATCACCAGCAACAACGTCGCCTATTGGCACAAACCCACCGTCGCTGGACCAGACAGGACAGGCAAAAAGCACTCTTCACTGACGAGTCGCGGTTTTGTCTCACCAGGGGTGATGTCGGATTTGCGTCTATCGTCGAAGGAATGAGCGTTACACCGAGGCCTGTACTCTGGAGCGGGATCGATTTGGAGGTGGAGGGTCCGTCATGGTCTGGGGCGGTGTGTCACAGCATCATCGGACTGAGCTTGTTGTCATTGCAGGCAATCTCAACGCTGTGCGTTACAGGGAAGACATCCTCCTTCCTCATGTGGTACCCTTCCTGCAGGCTCATCCCTCCAGCATGACAATGCCACCAGCCATACTGCTCGTTCTGTGCGTGATTTCCTACAAGACAGGAATGTCAGTGTTCTGCCATGGCCAGCAAAGAGCCCGGATCTCAATTCCATTTTGCACGTCTGGGACCTGTTGGATCGGAGGGTGAGGGCTAGGGCCATTCCCCCCAGAAATGTCTGGGAACTTGCAGGTGCCTTGGTGGAAGAGTGGGGTAACATCTCACAGCAAGAACTGGCAAATCTGGTGCAGTCCATGAGGAGGAGATGCACTGCAGTACTTAATGCAGCTGGTGGCCACACCAGATGCTGACTGTTACCTTTGATTTTGACCCCCCCCCTTTGTTCAGGGACAAATTATTCAAATTCTGTTAGTCACATGTCTGTGGAACTTGTTCAGTTTATGTCTCAGTTGTTGAATCTTATGTTCATTCAAATATTTACACATGTTAAGTTTGCTGAAAATAAACGCAGTTGACAGGGAGAGGACGTTTCTTTTTTTGCTGAGTTTAGTTCGTTACCCTGAAAACAACTTGCTTGGAATCATGCCAGCTTGGCAAAAAGTGTCTGGAGTGTAAAGACTGGAGGGATAGAATATATTTGTTTTTTAAAGACTAACTCATGTATCCGTTGTACCCAATAAAAATGTCCATTACAATTTTCCTCCAGTCTTGCATTTGTGTATTAGCACACATGCTTGTTTACACGTCCGATTAGTGTTCATCTTGATTTTGCTGAAAGTATGTGGGCCAACATCAGTGGCCAAATGTGAAGTAGGGCTTTGCACTGCAGTTGTACTGGTAGCCCACTACCTATCTCACTTTATTATCCCTTAATACCTTCAACATAAACACATGAATATGCATTATCTATATTCATTAGATGAGATATTTGACTGCCTGACAAAGTTGCATTGATATATTTTCCCTTTAGTCTCTTAGCCATTATTTGTATGATTAATATGGATTGCTGCAGTTAATAGCATTTTCGTGGAAAGCACTGAAGCAGTATTCATACAGAGAAAAGCACACATCTCTGAGAAAATTGAGTGTCTTTGTCCAACCCAGTGCAGTTCAGCAAAGGCATTAAGGAGAGCAAATAATGCTGCAATATCAGTGAAGACAAGGATTTTCATACGTGTTTAAAACAGAACTGCTAACTCTGCCGTATGTATCCCCAAATGGCTTCCTGGACTCAGCACAAACTTTCAGGGAATATCACAATTACTATTTATATACAAAAAGGATAGTGTCAGACTGTCCTTTGTTTGAACCTCTGAGGGTTGATGGTGTCTCTTCCCTTGACAGAAAAATCACTCTACCATGCAAAATCAGAATTTCTTGCAGTTCATTATTTATATTGCATCTGGCACTTTGCCATACTGCTTTTTAAGATAGATATTCGCTGTTGAAATGCTTGTTTTTCTCAATGCTAATCAATACGCTACAACTGGCCAGATGGTTAATGCATTTGTTTTCCGATTAAGCTTGTTGAGTTGAGTGCATGTCTCCAGATGTGGAGGGATTAACACTGATATAAATCAGATAAGTCGGTATTAAGTCAGCCAGATGACTAGTGCTGTGAGCTGGTTTCTAGTGACCACTCTCTTCTGTCAGCAGCCATACTGTTATTAGTATGTGGAGGGCCGCACGGAGTGGGATGTCAACAAAGTGTCATATCTGCCCCCTTATGTATCTTCACACTGATACAAAGACATGCTTGATATGTCTTTGCAACACAACAGAGGTGCCCAAAAGCTGTAATGTGGACAGGTTGTTTTGACTAAAAGATTCTGCCCCAGTTGGGAGTTAGTGTTGTTTAGGGAGGGGACATAGAGAATGGACTCGGTAGGGAGGTAATGTTGTTTAGGGAGGGGAGAGAGAGAATGGATTCGGTAGAGAGGTAATGTTGTTTAGGGAGGGGAGAGAGAGAATGGACTCAGTAGGGAGATAATGTTGTTTAGGGAGGGCAGAGAGAATGGACTCAGTAGGGAGATAATGTTGTTTAGGGAGGGCAGAGAGAGAATGTATGAAAGCGTGATGAGCATTATCATGGAAGAAACCTGATAATACATAGTAAATGTAAATCCTCGACACTCCAATTAGTATAATATACAGTATTACGTTTTGTATGGTATGTATTCATTTGTGGATGTCCATTATCCATTTCGTATGATATGCTACGAATTACAATTCATATGATATGTTAGGAATTGCAGCCCCTGGTTACGGCCCTGCCTACCACTAACATTCCGCATCCTAAAGATGTAGATTGAACTGATGTTCATCAGTAATTAAAGTGTAGTTCCCTTCCGAGAACTCTTCCACTAATGCATGCAACATGCTCTTTAGCACATTAGTAGATACTGTGCATTAACAACAAAGGTGTCCTTAAATTAGGGAGAAAACACCCATAAAGTCCTGATCCACATGCTGTAGCAGCTGATAATAACTACAAGGTCAAATGCCAGCAATTTGAGAGACACACGCTCTTGGCACACTTGCTCTAAGTGGTTAATTGTGAAGTGAATTAAGCCCTACTCTGCAGGACCGCTGCCAGTGTATTTGCATCAGCCTAATCACTCAATGCTTGAATGACAAAGGCTTCTTAATGAGCCCAGTGGCCAGTCAGTGAGCCTGGGGAATGGGCCTCTTTAGCCAAGATCCAGTCATTAGTGTTAAGGTTTGCATCCCAAATGGCACCCTATTCCCTATATAGTGCACTACTTTTGACCAGGGCCTATAAGGCTCTGGTTAAAATAAGGGCACTATAGGGAATAGGGTGCCATTTGGGACAAATTCTTAGAGTCCATATGAGCAGAGCAGCATGCACACAGCCTGCCAGTCAGCCATGCCGCTGCACAGAGACACATCATGTCTATTCCAACAACGTCTCTATCAGTTATTAACACTATTCCCCAACTGGCAGTGGTTTTATTTGCCCCCACCCACAAGTTTTCTAAGCTTATTTATTTACATGTTTAAATTTTTTTTAAACATTTTTATCATTGTTGGACATAAAAGGCTGTACAAACACCAGGAAATCAGCTCCAAGTGATTTTAATTTTTAAAATCTGCTCCCAAGTATTCCCACGCATAATATAGACTTTATCGTTTACAAATGTAAGCATGTTTCTTTTATTATTATCTTTGTCAAATATTATATCTGTTTGGGCTTCTTGCGGTCAGTTTGATGTTTTATTTTTCATTATGTTCCGGCCCCCCGACTACCTGCTCTAGAAAAAAGCCGGCCCGCGGCTGAATCTAGTTGTTGATCCCAGCTTTAAATGGAAACTTGGCTGGCTGGACAACTTCTGTCCAACTTCTCATCTCTCATCACTGTTCAGCTTTACTCTCTCTTCTTTGCTCCCTCTCTCTGTCTCTGGGCAATTCCATGGCATGCCAAACAAAATGTGTGCAGAGCGAAAACCATTGATTTCAAAGTTTAACAAACCATACAACTCTATGCAAAATGACTATGTTTAAATGACAAATGTACAAAAACTAATTTAGTGGAATAACTGTGCAGATGCAAACCTTGGTAACTGAATTACGGTAAAATCTCCCTTTGGTTTTTAAATCGACCAAGTTTTCCATAAACTCTAAATATTTGCTCCAAATTAAGAAAAAAAATGTCTGAAGAAAGAATGTGGTGTCAGCTATGAGTTTGAAAAAAATATATAGTATCATTTTGGTTATTTTGGTCATTGAAATTCGGTAAGTTAAGTTGATTTACACCCGGTAATGGAATTACATTAACAACATTTCGTCATTGGTCCCTGATCTGTACTACACAGAAATGTATAATTATGGACATGAACGTCATTCTCCTCATGTTTCAGAAGTTTGGACATCACTGCGCAGCGCAGCAGAGCACAGTAGAGTAGACTAGATTACAGGGCAGTACAATACAGCACAGCAGAGTAAAGCAGATTTCATTACATTAGAGTGCAGTACAGTACAGTACAGTTCAGTATAGTATAGTATACTGTACTGAACTGTACAATACTTTCCTTTCCTTTATTGTTTTGGACTGTACTCTACTTTGCTCTACTCACTGTACTGTACTGTATTATACTCGGCTCCCGAGTGGAGCAGCGCTCTAAAAAGGCAGTGCATGTCACGATCTTTGTAATGAAGGGACCAAGGCGCAGCGTGCATAGAGTTCCACATGCTTTATTCACAGTGAAACGTCAAAAAAAATAAAGAGAAAACAACTGATTGTAACAATCGTAGCGCTCCAAGGCACTAACAAGAAAACAATATCCCACAACGCAGGTGGGAAAATGAACACCCTAAATATGATCCCCAATTAGAGGCAACGACTAACAGCTGCCTCTAATTGGGAACCATACACAAAACCAACAGAACTACAACTAGACAAAAAAACCCTAGTCACGTCCTGACCTAAATCACCATAGAGAACCCAGAGGGCTAGCGTTGGTGGCATCTCTGGTGCGGGACGTAGCACCAGCTCAGACCGCGGATCCGGCCAAGTAACCGGGCTGAACGCCGTGCCTGGACTGGTCACCGGCACAGAGGAAAGCTCCTTCCATGGAGTGGGACTGAACGCAGTGCCTGGACTGGTCACCGGCGCAGAGGAAAGCTCCGGCCTAGGAGCAGGCTGGACGCCATGCCTGGACTGGGCACCGGCGCAGATGAAGGCTCTGGCCTAGGCACCAGGCTGGGAAGGCGCACTGGAGGCCTGTTGCGTGGAGCCGGCAAAGGTTGCACCGGACTGGTGACACTCTCTTCAGGGCGAGTGCGGGGAGCCGGCAGAGGACGTACCGGGCTGGGAAGGCGCACTGGAGGCCTGGTGTGTGGAGCCGGCACAGGTTGCACCGGACTGCTGACACGCTCTTCAGGGCGAGAGCGGGGAGCTGGCACTGGATGTACCGGGCTGGGAAGGCACACTGGAGGCCTGTTGCGTGGAGCCGGCGCAGGTTGCACCGGACTGGTGACACGCTCTTCAGGGCGAGTGCGGGAAGCCGGCACAGTACATACCGGGCTGGGCAGACGCTCCTCTAAACGCCTGCGCTGCCTAAACTCCTCTAACATCTCCCATTCAGGCTCTGGCTCTCTCCTCTACTCGGCCAACAGCCCCATGTACCCCCCCCCTGCTTGTGGACGCGGACCCATGCGTCATCGCTGTCCCCCATTATTCCTTGGCGACTCCCGCCAAGGAAGGGTCTCGCATCCACCCATGATCTCCTCCCAAGTCCAGCTCTCCTTCACCTTTGTGGCACGCTGCTTGGTCCTGAACTGGTGGGATATTCTGTTACGATCTTCGTAATGAAGGGACCAAGGCGCAGCGTGCATAGAGTTCAGCATGCTTTATTCACAGTGAAACGTCAAAAACAATAAAGCGAAAACAACTGATCGTAACAATCGTAGCGCTCCAAGGGACTAACAAGAAAACAATATCCCACAACGCAGGTGGGAAAATGAACACCCTAAATATGATCCCCAAATAGAGGCAACGACTACCAGCTGCCTCTAATTGGGAACCATACACAAAACCAACATAGAACTACAACAACTAGACAAAACCCCCCCTAGTCACGTCCTGACCTAAAGAGGGCTCTCTATGGCCAGGACGTGACATTGCATCTCAGTGCAAGAGGCGTCACTACAGTCCCTGGTTCAAATCCAGACTGTATCACATCCAGCCGTGATTGGGAGTCCCATAGGGCGGCGCACAATTGGCCCAGCGTCGTCCGGGTTTGGCCGGGGTAGGCAGTCATTGTATAAGAATTTGTTCTTAACTGACTTGCCTAGTTAAATAAATATATATATATTTTAAGAATTATACAATGGCTAGATCTAATCATGGATGCTGATTGGTTAAAATCGCATTCCAACCAGTGTCTATTCCACAAGTAACCACCGGCTAAATCTACAGTATGACGTTAAAATGCCGATTGACTCTGATCCATCTCGCTGCAAAATCCACTGCCTCATCAGCCCAGTCAGGCAATTTATAAACTTGATCTCCTCTATAAAAAACATCTAGACATTATCTCATATTTCTTTTAGACTAACATTTCGTTTTCAACAGTGGAGATTTCTATAAACCTTGCTGTCTGTCTCTCCATCATTTGCAACATTGCTTCAATATTCAAATTTGATCTCCAGCTGTCCCATAGTAATGTTCGTGATTTAATTTTTGTATTTTTTGTATTTCACCTTTATTTAACCAGGTAGGCCACTCATTTACAACTGCGACCTGGCCAAGATAAAGAATAGCAGTGCGACAAAAACAACAACACAGAGTTACACATAAACAAACGTACAGTCAATAACACAAAATAAAATAAAAATAAAAATAGAAAGATATATGTACAGTGTGTGCAAATGTATAAGAGTAGGGAGGTAGGCAATAAATATGAGATAGAGGCGAAAATAATAAAAATGTAGCATTAATACTGGAGTAATATATGTGCAGAAGATGATGTGCAAGTAGAGATACTGGGGTGCAAAAGAGCAAGAGGGTAAGTAATAATATGGTGATGAGGTAGTTGGGTGTGCTATTTACAGATTGGCTGTGTGCAGGTACATTGATCGGTAATCTGCTCTAACAGCTGATGCTTAAAGTTAGAAAGGGAGATATAAGTCTCCAGCTTCAGTGATTTTTGCAATTCGTTCCAGTCATTGGCAGCAGAGAACTGGAAGGAAAGGCGGCCAAAGGAAGTGTTGACTTTGGGAATGACCAGTGAAATATACCTGCTGGAGCGTGTGCTACGGGTGGGTGTTGCTATGGTGACCAGTGAGCTGAGATAAGGCGGGGCTTTACCTAGCAAAGACTTATAGATGACCTGGAGCCAGTGGGTTTGGCGACGGATATGTAGTGAGGGCCAGCCAACGAGAGCATACAGGTCGCAGTGGTGGGTAGTATATGGAGCTTTGGTAATAAAATGGCACTGTGACAGACAGGTAGGCAGCTTTTCTCAACCAGTTGAAATCATGAATCAGCATCATTTTTATGGATATACACAAAGAACTATCAATAGAAAACAGGTAATACGATTCATGGAGCAGCTAGTTTGCAGTCTTTCCATCTTCAGTTTGAAGTGATTGTGTCAGCTGTGTTGTTGGCTAGCTCTCGAACAACAGTGTCCTGACGAGTGAGCACATGTTCTATGCCAGGTGAAATCGTGCATCATTAACTCATTGTTATGGATGTATCCAAACAAATGTCACTAAAAAACTGTTTAAACAAATGCAAATGCAGCTACTTTGCTGTTATTCTGGCTGCACTTTTTGACGTGACTGTAAATTAGCCATATTTGGCTACCTAGCAAGCAAGGGATAAGAACGTTGCCAGCTATTATAGCAATGGAACATTTAGAATGAACGACTGGGTCACATCCATAGATACAGAACATAAAGACTGGGTCGCGTCCATAGATACAGAACATAAAGACTGGGTCGTGTCCATAGATACAGAACATAAAGACTGGGTCGGGTCCATAGATACAGAACATAAATACTGGGTCACGTCCATAGATACAGAACATAAAGACTGGGTCGCATCCATAGATAGGGGACATAAAGACTGGGTCACATCCATAGATACAGAACATAAAGACTGGGTCGCGTCTCTGACAAGCAATTTTATTTTATCTAGGCAAGTCAGATAAGAACGAATTCTTATTTTCAATGACGGCCTAGGAACAGTGGGTTGTTCAGGGGTAGAACGACATGTTTTTATCTTGTCAGCTCGGGGATTCAATCTTGCAACCTTTCGGTTATTAGTCCAATGCTCTAACCACCAGTCTACCTGCCTCCCCAAAACAAGCCAGCTTGCGTGGCTACCTTAGATTTGTGTCGGGACTATATCTTGCGGAAGCATGAAATAGTATGAATAAATTAATCAAAATAAAGTTTTTAATGAAAATATGTAAATATTTTAAAGTGATAATGCCCTCAGGCCAAATAACACCGGTGCCATTGTATTGTACTGTACTGTACTGTATTGTACTGTACTGCATTGTACTATACTGTACTGTATTGTATTGTAGTCTGCTGTGTTCTACTCATGGTACTGTACTGTGCTAAACTTGTGAAACATACAGTACCAGTCAAAAATTGGGACACACCTACTCATTGAAGGGTTTTTCTTTCTTTTACTTTTTTCTACGTTGTAGAATAATAGTTGAAGACATAAAAACTATGAAATAATACACATGGAATCATGTAGTAACCAAAAAAGCGTTAAACAAATGAAAATATATTTTATATTTCAGGTTCTTCAAAGTAGCCACCATTTGCCTTGATGACTGATTTGCACACTCTTGGCAGGAAAACAGGTCTATGGAAATGTTTGTAAATGTATTAAAAGTAAAGAACAGAATACCTTATTGACATAAATATTCAGACCCTTTGCTATTAGACTCGAAATTGAGCTCAGGTGCATCCTGTTTCCATTGATCATCCTTGAGATGTTTCTACAACTTGATTGGAGTCCACCTGTGGTCATTTCAATTGATTGGACATGATTTGGAAAGGCACACACCTGTTTATATAAGGTCCCACAGTTAACAGTGCATGTCAGAGCAACAACCAAACCATTAGGTCGAAGGAATTTTCTGTAGAGCACAGAGACAGGATTGTGTTGAGGCACAGAAAGGTACCAAAAAACGTCTCCAGCATTGAAGGTCCCCAAGAACACAGTGGCCTCCATCATTCTTAAATGGAAGAAGTTTGGATCCACTTAGACTCTTCCTAGAGCTGGCCGCCCGGAAAAACTGAGCAATCGGGGGACAAGGGCATTGGTCAGGGAGGTGACCAAGAACACAATGGTCACTGACAGAGCTCCAGAGCTCCTCTGTGGAGATGGGAGAAACTTAAAGAAGGAAAACCATCTCTTCAGCACTCCACCAATCAGGCCTTTATGGTAGAGTCGCCAGACGGAAGCCACTCCTCAGTAAAATGCACATGACATCCCTCTCTGAGTTTGCCAAAAGGTACTTAAAGGACAGACCATGAGAAATAAGATTTTCTGGTCTGATGAAACCAAGATTTTCTTTGTCCTGAATGCCAAACTCTTTGTCCTGAATGCCAAGCGTCACATCTGGAGGAAAGATGACACCATCCCTACAGTGAAGCATGGTCGTGGCAGCATCATGCTGTGGGGATGTTTTTCAGCAGCAGGGAGACTTGTCAGGGTCAAGGGAAAGATGAACTGAGCAAAGTACAGAGAGATCCTTGATGAAAACCTGCTCCAGAGCGCTCAGGACGTCAGACTGGGGCGCAGGCTAACCTTCCATCAGGACAACAACCCTATGCAAACAGCCAAGACAACGCAGGAGTGGCTTCGGGACAAGTCTATAAATGTCCTTGAGTGGCCCAGCAAGAGCCTGGACTTGAACCCGATCTAACATCTCTGGAGAGACCTGAAAATAGCTGTGCAGCGACACTCCCCATCCAACCTGACAGAGCTTGAGAGGATTATTTTTTTCTCGGTTACTGGCCCAACGCTCTAACCACTAGGCTACGTGCCGCCCCACAATTTGCAGAGAAGAATGGGAGAAACTCCCCTAGTATAGCTCTGCAAGCTTGTAGCGTCGTACCCATGGAGACTAAAAACTGTAATCGCTGCCAAAGGTGCTTCAACAAAGTACTGAGTAATACTTATGTAAATGCGATTTTTTCATTTTTCATTTTATATACATTTGCAAAAATGTCTAATAAAAGTTTTTTGCTTTGGCATTATGGGGTATTGCGTGCAGATTGATGAGGGGAAAAACTATTTAATCAATTTAAGAATAATGCTGTAACAAAATGTGGAAGAAGTCAAGGGGAATGAATACTTTACGAACACACTGTCGGTATTTGGTTATGGAATTACAAGGCACAATGCAATATTTCTTAAACTTACTGAAGATAAACACTTTCTCCAAAACTAAATGTTTGATGTATTTCTGTTTTGTTATGTTTCTGAAACCTTTTAAGACTTTCTGGTAGATGTTTTCTAAGACCCCTAAGACCCCTGTTTATCCAGAAATCAAAGCCTTTAATTATGCCTAATTTTTAAGATGGAAAATGGTTGAAAAATGTATATATGCTCCTATGGACTTCACATGTTGGTGCTCATGGGTCCTTTTCCATAGAAATCTCTCTCTCTCAGTTGTGTTTGGCCTGTGGTATTGTAAATAACTATCATTTAGCATCAATAACACATGACTGAGTTACAGCCAGTGAATCCATGACTGAGCCCCGTCACTGAACACCAGCAAGTCACGCTTGCAAAACAGCAGCTGTATAGTAAGTCAGGGGTGTGTTCCTTAGGCATGAAAAGGAGGGAAACAAACTGAAACAAGGAGGGACTACCTGGGCTTGTTCAATAAGAAACGCTCATTTTTGTTTTCTGTCGCAAAACATTGTAAAACGTTGTACGTTGCGTGCCTCAATGAACACCCCCCCAGGATACATAAGCAGTAGGAAACAGTTCACTGTCCATTTGTCTTGACCATGTTCTTTGTTCAGCATCTGCCGTTTGCCACCAACATGAGAGCTTATACAGTTGGTTGTATTCTCTCTCTCTCTGCTGTACAATATTTCTACTGACTCCCTCTGCATTGAAATGCAGCCCATCTTTACTATAAACTTGTTTTTAATCCCCTACGAAGCTGATAAGCTGAAGAGGCAGGACATCTATAGGCTGTATAAATATATGAGGCCACTGTGATTCTAATCGTTAAGTGTTTCCCCATCGGGGGTCCAGGTTTAGTACACAATGGCACATCTGTGTATGATAAATAATCGCTGAAAGCATGTTGGGGTTACAGCTCATCTGCAATTTTGTCCATTTTTGTCTCTTCTGAGGTGGGTGCAAAAATGGAGGAACATCTGTCCATTGGGCTCACAGCTGTGTGGTCTCTCCCAATCAGACACCTTTTTAGTGCAGCAGTGTACAGAGGAGAGTACTAGAGGCCCTGGTTTCCTCTTCTGCAGTACCAGATGGTGAGGCTGGTGTGGTGGGCTCAGCCTCCACTCCTCTGGGCTCCCAGCTACACTGCTGTGTCGATCTGGACCCTGGGCCAGCAGAATTATTCCAGCCATTTTGGTGATTATGTCCACGTTTTGCACTGGTTAATGTATGATGGTCGCACGTAGAACGAATGTCTGATTGTTCAGAGAGATTTTTTAATCAGTGTTTCACGTTTCAAGGGACCACTGTTCAATATCCTACTTTCAAATGGCAAGAATTAAACACAAATAAGTGTGACACTGCAGAGAAACAGCAGAGGACCGAAACAAAGAAATTAGAGAGCACACAAAGAATGAAGGTCATAATAAACTGTTCATATCAAAGGCAATTATTCATCCTTGTGTTGTATCTGAGGGTTTTCTATTGTCTGCGAGACCTAAACACACACGCCCTGTGTAGCTGACTGAAAACGGTCGCATTGAAGTGGGTTCCTATTGAATATACATTACAGATCTCAGGGACGACTCTTTCGGTTTTGCTGTTTCCTTTGGTAATGGTAAACACTCTCCTATTTGCCTCTATCTCCCAGCTGCACAGTCAGAAATAAAGCGGTGTACCATAAGGTTTAGTTGTCAGGGAAGGACAGCAGTTGTTAGTTGTATGCATGCTGAGCCTGTATCTCTATAGCTGCATCACTTGCATTATTCATTGTGTGTTCTCAGATTGCTTTTTAAACAAGTCCTATGTTTCCCATTCAATATTAAATCAGGGACGACAAACCTACATATCTGAAATATTACTCTAAAATAAGCCTGATGTTGTTTATTTTTATTTTGTTTTTTCCTTTCTTTTCCAGACAAATGGAATGGTCCTGGATAAGATAAACCACATCAGCTTTAGAGAGTTACCTAACCTATCATGTTATCCATCTATTCCCCTGATGGTTTTGTCTGAAAGCCTTTGCGCCTAATATCTGCTGTTGTTCTTCTCAGGTAGGTTACTGACATGTCATCTCTAATTCACTAGTCTGTCTTCATCACTCGGTTTAGAACATTTGAGAGCTGCAATTAGTAGATCAGTAGATTCTCTACATGGATCTGGCGTGTTTCTGTTGCTTCTCTCCACTGATTAATCCGTAACCCAAGATGCTCTTGTTTATGTAAACAAACACATTACAAGCTATCTCTTGATTAGCGGTAAAAAGCTCAGGGATGTTATTATTCCTTCCTCGCTGTCTCAAGACTAGGGTTGCAAATGGTGGGTATGTTACTGGAAACTTTTGAAGTTTACCAGTAAACTACCATAATTTTGTTAACTTTCATGTTTGTTATATTTTTTTTTGGGGGGGGGGGTTGCGGTACTTCAGATCATCACAGGTGTCTGTAGTTCTTTAGTACATAAACATAAAAAAATAAGATGATTTTAAAATAAAAAATGTGATGATAAAGCTATAAAATATGATCCTAAATATAAACCATTCACTTAGTGTTTAATTCAACGGTTTCTGCATGAGTACCAATATGTCAATGTTTAGGTGCAAAACTGAGGGCAGTTGTGAAAAAGGTCAATAGTTAGAAGAATTGCAGATTTAATTTAAAATAATGCCATTGTTGATGACATGCTTTTTTCACTTATTAGGCATTTTTATGGGGGGGTGGGGGTATGATATTTGTGCGTCTAACTTTCTCACTCACCATTATTCACGAGTCATTCAGGTTTAAGTGAATTTGTCCCAATACTTTCGGTCCCCTAAAATGGGGGGTCTATCTACAAAAAGTGTTGTAATTTCTAAACGTTCACCCAATATGGATGAAAATACCCTAAAATTAAAGCTGACTGTCTGCACCTCACAGTCAATGTACCATTTCAAATCCAAAGTGATGGAGCCCAGAGGCAAAACAACAACAAAATGTGTCACTGTCCCAATACTTTTGGAGCTCAATGTAGTAGTAGAAACTCATGGACACAGATAGAAAAAAATGTAAAAGTTATTCAAGTATGAATTACCAACGTAATCCTTGATTGACAATGACAACCTGTTAATTACAAAAACTACAGAAATTTACAGTGATTTCGGTAAATTAACAGTAGCTTTGTAATCATACCCAAGACAAACTTGTGTTTCCTCAAATGCCATCAGCTTGGTTGTCATCACGTTGGCTGCAGCTGCAAATGATTTATCTGCTCGCGGAGTGGGGGGTTGGGTCTCTCCCCGAAGCAGTGGAAATGACTAGAGCAATCACATTTGTATTCAGCCTCCTAGATACAGTGACAATACGGGGGACCAGGCAGTTGGATCTGACGTGAATGTAATGCTGCAGGCAGAATGAACAACTCAGGCCGAGCCAGAGAAGAAGACAACTGTGCTGTAACAGTATGTATGTATTTGTGTGCCCTCCCATATAGGCTATATGCACTCTGTTCATGGCTCTGCAGTTTGTATTTTATTAAGAAAATGTATTTAACCTTTATTTAACTAGGCAAGTCAGTTAAGAACAAATTCTTATTTTCAATGACTGATAACATGTTTTTAATCGAAGAGAGAAGCAATACATTCTCTCAGTTGTGTTTTCTGTAAACGAAGAGTGAAACACTGGTTAATACACCCCTAAGTGGTACACCATTAGTCATTGTGGCTCTCCATTAGCAAAACGCCTTAAGAGGAAGACACACATTCATAGCCAGTGTGTGACAGCTGATGTAACGTATTGTCTTAGTTCCACAACGTTTGATATGAATGGGGAAAAAGTAATTAAGGTTGGAATATTTTCGTATGAGCGTGCCACCAGCGTTGAAGTACTGGCGGCGGAGAGGAGAGACGAGTGACGCCTCTGAGAATGAATAATGAATGAAGTGTTGTTGGGACATTGGGGGCCGCTGTTAGGGACACATGCCTGAAATGAAAAACATGTATTTTGTGAGGCTTGTAGCTGGATGATTCATTCGCCTATTGTCAGTTGTTTGGCTGGGGGTGATTACAAATGAAGGATCATGGGTGACGGAGTTTAGAAACACTGAGATTTACTGAACAATAATATCTTACCTACACGTTGATAGCAGTTATCCAAGACTTCCCATGACGATTTTGTTTGCTGACTTCATGATAGCTTTCAGACTTTATTTATTATTATTAACCCATCCACCCTCTTCTGAGGACAAAATTACTTTTTATGTTGTTTTTACAGCTTTCATAATCTCATTTTGATACATATACATACATTTGACATACTCCATTCTGTTTCTGACTTGTTTCCTGTGAGCTGAACTCACATCCTGGAGCTGAGACTACCTACTATGTCCAGGTATAGCAGCAGGGCAGTGAGGGAGAGAGATACGTTTAGTGGACAGACTGTGTCTCAAGCCATAAACCACAGACCACAGTAATCTACAGTATCCTATGGCAGTGGTGTGCTTGTAATCACATTTCAAGGCCCATTGATGCAAAGTGCAGTGTCCAGTTGATCTGGGTGGAGGGGCAGACAGAGTACAGGGAGTGTTTAATGTCAGATTAAGTTAAATGTTACAGCTCTGACGGGTAGTTGGACTTGGCAATCATCACAGGCTATTCCAACCTCCATAGAAAAAAATTCAATTTGGTTCTGTGGTGACCCAAACCAAATGGAATCAAATCAAAAGAAATAGGCAAAGTCAATCGACACATGCACCTGCAATTCCATGTCCAACAATTATATCTACACACCAAGATTGTATGTGAACTATGTGTCTATGAATTTTGTGAAATGACTGCTAGACTTTATTTAATGATGCAAGAATGATGAAAAGATGCAAGGGAATACTTACAGCATTCAATCAATACAAAGACTCATCAGCCTTGAGTGGTTAGCCCTAGCAGTAGCCTACAGTCAATAAATACGGAGACTCATCAGTCTTGAGTGGTTAGCACTAGCAGTAGCCTACAAGCAATCAATATGGAGACTCATCAGTCTTGAGTGGTTAGCACTAGCAGTAGCCTACAAGCAATCAATATGGAGACTCATCAGTCTTGAGTGGTTAGCACTAGCAGTAGCCTACAAGCAATCAATATGGAGACTCATCAGCCTTGAGTGGTTAGCACTAGCAGTAGCCTATAGTCAATCAATATGGAGACTCATCAGCCTTGACTGGTTAGCACTAGCAGTAGCCTATAGTCAATCAATATGGAGACTCATCAGCCTTGACTGGTTAGCACTAGCAGTAGCCTACAGTCAATCAATATGGAGACTCGTCAGTCTTGAGTGGTTAGCACTAGCAGTAGCCTACAGTCAATCAATACGGAGACTCGTCAGTCTTGAGTGGTTAGCACTAGCAGTAGCCTACAGTCAATCAATACGGAGACTCATCAGTCTTGAGTGGTTAGCACTAGCATTAGCCTATAGTCAATCAGTATGGAGACTCATCAGTCTCGAGTGGCTAGCACTAGCAGTAGCCTACAGTCAATCATTACGGAGACTCATCAGTCTTGAGTGGTTAGCACTAGCAGTAGCCTATAGTCAATCAATATGGAGACTCATCAGCCTTGAGTGGCTAGCACTAGCAGTACCCTACAGTCAATCTGTTTTTTAAGATGGCGCTGAAGAGGGTGGCTGACGTTTTACATGCTCCTAACCAACTGTGCTATTTTGTTCATATTTTAGCATTGTTTGTAACTTATTTTTTTACTTATTTTGTACATAATGTTGCTGCTACCGTCTCTTATGACCGAAAATAACTTCTGGACGTCAGAACAGCGATTACTCACCATGACCTGGAAGAAGCTTTCTCCTTTAACGAGTCCAACGAGAAGGATATACTGCTTTCCTGGGAACAGGCCCAAATCCCTGTCATTTGCGTGGAGAAAAGACGGAGGAAAAGGAGGCGCAGGTCGGGCTGCCTTCTGAGAATCTGTAGGCGAGCAAGTTAACTCCCACTGCCATCCGTTCTACTGGCTAACATACAAACATTGGAAAATAAAATTGATGACCTAGGATTACGATTATCCTACCAACGGGACATTAAAAACTGTAATATCTTATGTTTCACCGAGTCGTGGCTGAACAACGACATGGCTATTATAGAGCAGGCGGGATTTTCCATGCACCAGCAGAACAGAGAAGAAGCTACGTCTGGTAAGATGAGGGGTGGGGGTGGTGTGTGTCTATTTATCAATAACAGCTGGTGCGCGATGTCTAATATTAAAGAAGTCTCGAGGTGTTGCTCGCCTGAGGTAGAGTACCTTATGATAAGCTGTAGACCACACTATCTACCAAGAGAGTTCTCATCTATATTATTCGTAGCCATCTATTTACCACCACAGACCGATGCTGGCACTAAGACCTCACTCAATCAACTCTATAAGGCCATAAGCAAACAAGAAAATGCTCATCCAGAAGTGGCGCCCCTAGTGGCCAGGGACTTTAATGCAGGCAAACTTAAATCAGTTTTACCAAATTTTGACCAGCATGTCACAACCAGAGGAAAAAAATTCTAGACCCCCTTTTCTCCACACACAGAGATGTATACAAAGCTCTCCCCCGCCCTACATTTGGCAAATCTGACCATAATTCTATCCTCCTGATTTCTGCTTACAAGCAAAACCTAAAGCAGGAAGCACCAGTGACTCGCTCAATACGGAAGTGGTCAGATGACACGGATGCTACGCTACATTACTGTTTTGCTAGCACAGACTGGAATATGTTCCGGGATTTATCCAATGGCATTGAGAAGTATACCACCTCAGTCATCGGCTTCATCAATAAGTGCATCAACGACGTCATCCCCACAGTGACCGTACGTACATATCCCAACCAGAAGCCATGGATTACAGGAAACATTCGCATCGAGCTAAAGGCTAGAGCTGCCGCTTTAAAGGAGTGGGAGACTAATCCGGACGCTTATAAGAAATCCCGCTATGCCCTCAGATGTTCCATCAAACAAGCAAAGCGTCAATACAGGATTAAGATTGAATCCTAATACACCGGCTCTGACGCTCGTCGGTGGACTACAAAGGCCTGCCCAGTGACGCAAGCCTACCAGAATAACTAATTGCTTTTTATGCTCGCTTCGAGGCAAGCAACACTGAAGCATGCACGAGAGCACCAGCTGTTCTGGATGACTGTGTGATAACACTCTTGGTAGCCGATGTGAGCAAGACCTACATGTCAACATTCACAAAGCCGCTGGGCCAGACGGATTACCAGGACGTGTACTCAAAGCATGCGCAGAACCTGTTTCAAGGAGACCACCATAGTCCCTGTGCCCAAGGAAGCGAAGGTAACCTGCCTAAATGATTACCACCCCGTAGCACTCACATCGGTAGCCATGAAGTGCTTTGAAAGGCTGGTCATGGCTCACATCAACAGAATCCTCCCGGATACCCTAGACCCACTCAAATTCGCATACCGCCCCAACAGATTCAAAGATGATGCAATCTCAATCGCACTCCACACTGCCCTTCCCACCTGGACAAAAGGAACACCTATGTAAGAATGCTGTTCATTGACTACAGCTCAGCATTCAACACAATATTGCACACGAAGCTCATCACTAAGCATAGACCCTGGGACTAAACACCTCCCTCTGCAACTGAATCCTGGACTTCCTGATGGGCCGCTCCCAGGTGTAAGGGTAGGCAACAACACGTCTGCCACACTGATCCTTCACACTGGGGCCCCTCAGGGGTGTGTACTTAGTCCCCTTCTGTACTCCTTGTTCACCCACAACTGCGTGGCCAAACACGACTCCAACACCATCATTAAGTTTGCTGACGACACAACAGTGGTAGGCCTGATCACCGATAACGATGAGACAGCCCATAGGGAGGAGGTCATAGAACTGCTAGTGTGGTGCCAGGACAGCAACCTCTCCCTCAATGTGTGCAAGACAAAGGAGCTGATCGTGGACTCCAGGAAAAGGTGGGCCAAACAGGCCCCCATTAACATCGACAGGGCTGTAGTGGAACGGGTTGAGAGTTTCAAGTTCTTTGCCGCCTGGTGATGCAACTGCTCGGCATCTGACCGTAAGGCGCTACAGAGGGTAATGCGTACGGCCCATTACATCACTGGGGCCAAGCTTCCAGCCATCCAGGACCTGTGTCAGAGGAAAGCCCATAAAATCGTCAGAGACTCCAGTCACACAAGTCATAGACTGTTTTCTCTGCTACCGCATGGCAAGCGGTACCGGAGAGCCAAGTCTAGGACCAAAAGGCTCCTTAACAGCTTCTAATCCCATCTAATCAAATGGCCACCGGACTATTTATATTGACACCCCCGCCCCCTCCATTTGTTTTGTAAGCTGCTGCTACTCACTGTTTATTATCTTTGCATAGTCACTTCACCCCTACCTTGTCACGACTTCCGCCGAAGTCGGTGCCTCTCCTTGTTCGGGCGGCGGTCGGCGTCGCCGGTCTTCTAGCCGTCATCGATTCATTTTTCATTTTCCATTTGTTTTGTCTTGTCTTCCCACACACCTGGTTTCAATTCCATTCATTACATGTTGTGTATTTAACCCTCTGTTTCCCACATGTCCTTGTCTGGAATTGTTTGTATTGTTAGTATGTATTGCATGTTATGTATACTGGTGCTACAGGTATGTTGTGCCCATTTATTCTTGTGTTGTTTTGTACCGTTTTATGGTCATATTAAACAACTACGTTTTGTACTAAGAGCATCCTGCGCCTGACTTCTGTGCCACCAGTTACGCAACCCTAACATACCTACATGTACAAATTACCTTACTAACCTGTACCCCCGCACACTGACTCGGTACCTGTACCCCCTGTATATAGCCTTGTCATTGTTATTTTATTGTGTTACTTTTTTATTCTCTTTAGTTTATTTGGTAAATATTTTTTTCACTCTTCTTGAACTCCACTGTTGGTTAGGGGCTTGTAAGTAAGCATTTCACGGTAATGTCTACACTTGCTGTATTCGGCGCATGTGACAAATAAAGTTTTGTTTGATTTGATTTGATCAGGGATGGGCAACTTGCGGCGCGGCCCCATTTTTTGTAGGCCGGCGGATTCATTCCCAAAAACTAAGAAAATAAATAAATATATTTATTTATTTTTAGCAGCACAGTCAGGGTCTCAGCTTACTGTTGAGAGTTACAATAGTTGAATACACAAGGTGCAGTTTGGAAATGTGCATCAGTAGTTTCTATTTGTTATGTCAGTCACTGACAGTCACTTAATTATGGCCTAGACTCACCAAAGGTGAGCGTGCAAGGCGTGTGTGATTTATTTTAGATTGCATTGTTTTGAATTAGGATGACCCAACCAAGGCCCGGGCGGGTTGTACCCTTTGACACCTCGCTCAATTAGAACGTGACTCAATTTATGCATTTTAACGCTGCCGCTGTATTCACACAAAACAATAGAAATGTTGTCATTATTCACTTTTTTTAAAGCTCATTTGATCTGGAAGTTTGCCCACTGAGAAAGAAATGATCAGTCTATAATTTTAATGGTAGGTTTATTTGAACAGTGAGAGACAGAATAACAACAAAAATATCCAGAAAAACGCATGTGAAAAATGTTATAAATTGATTTGCATTTTAATGAGGGAAATAAGTATTTGACCCCCTCTCAATCAGAAAGATTTCTGGCTCCCAGGTGTCTTTTATACAGGTAATGAGTTGAGATTAGGAGCACACTCTTAAAGGGAGTGCTCCTAATCTCAGTTTGTTACCTGTATAAAAGACACCTGTCCACAGAAGCAATCAATCAATCAGATTCCAAACTCTCCACCATGGCCAAGACCAAAGAGCTCTCCAAGGATGTCAGGGACAAGATTGTAGACCTACACAAGGCTGGAATGGGCTACAAGACCATTGCCAAGCAGCTTGGTGAGAAGGTGACAACAGTTGGTGCGATTATTCGCAAATGGAAGAAACACAAAAGAACTGTCAATCTCCCTCGGCCTGGGGCTCCATGCAAGATCTCACCTCGTGGAGTTGCAATGATCATGAGAACGGTGAGGAATCATCCCAGAACTACACGGGAGGATCTTGTCAATGATCTCAAGGCAGCTGGGACCANGACAACTTCACTGCATCAAAGGGACGATGGACGGGGCCATGTACTGTCAAATCTTGGGTGAGAACCTCAGCCAGGGCATTGAAAATGGGTTGTGGATGGGTATTCCAGCATGACAATAACCCAAAACACACGGCCAAGGTAACAAAGGAGTGGCTCAAGAAGAAGCACATTAAGGTCCTGGAGTGGCCTAGCCAGTCTCCAGACCTTAATCCCATAGAAAATCTGTGGAAGGAGCTGAAGGTTCGAGTTGCCAAACGTCAGCCTCGAAACCTTAATGACTTGGAAAAGATCTGCAAAGAGGAGTGGGACAAAATCCCTCCTGAGATGTGTGCTAACCTGGTGGCCAACTGCAAGAAACATCTGACCTCTGTGATTGCCAACAAGGGTTTTGCCTCCAAGTACTGAGTCATGTTTTGCAGAGGGGTCAAATACTTATTTCCCTCATTAAAATGCAATTCCATTTATAACATTTTTCACATGCGTTTTTCTGGATTTTTTTTTTTTTGTTATTCTGTCTCTCACTGTTCAAATAAACCTACCATTAAAATTATAGACTGATAATTTCTTTCTCAGTGGGCAAACGTACAAAATCAGCAGGGGATCAAATACTTTTTTCCCTCACTGTAGCTAAGGGTTGAGGCTTTACCACACATGCTAAATTAGACCAATTCATCCATTTATGAAAACACAGCATCGCTATCAGCAAAGATGATTGGATATATGAACTATCCTGCTAGCATACAGTCACCGCTCTGCCTGTCTCGTCCTTTCCACCAGCCTCGCTCTGCTTGCTCCGCCCGCCTTTTCACAGTGGTGGCCACCAGTGTCACTAAGGGCCACCAAAAGGCTAGTACCGGCTCTGACTGCATGTGTGGGTATGGGAGTGAGTACGCAGACCCGCAAGTCACTGTGGCCCCTCATGATGAGTTCAGATTTTTTGCAGCCCCCAGCCGCATCAATGTTGTCCATCCCTGCTCAAAATAATCATTCAAAACAACATCTCATTTCCCATTTTCTAGTTGAAGCATATCAAAATTCTCCCTATCAATTCCAGACATGGCAGGCAATAATGACTGAGTCTGACCAGAGATGATAGAGAGCAACCAATGGAACGGAAAACAAAAATGCCTGTCAAGCAAACTCCACAATGGATCAGTAGATTATATGGTGGCTGAGGTCGAGATAGATAGCAAAAAGTGGGCTGTTGTTGTCTTGCCATGGCACAGCGAATGGGTTGTCACGACAACATTGATTTGACAGCGGATCTCTAGGTGTTGATGTGTGTGGTGGCTATTGTGTTGGTGGCTTTGACTTCATCACAGGAACAGATAATGTCTATAATGAAGGAAGGCTCTACCTGTGGGGTTTCACAACAGTAGCCCCTGGATGTACACCGGATATCGTTTAGATAGCAGGGAGAAGCAGATGGCATTCATGAGGTTTATTCTCCATAATTGAATACCAATCGAGAGAAATTACCCAAATGAATCATTCAATACAATAACAAAGAGCTATATAAAATCAATGGAGTGGAAACTATATTTGCTCTATACTGTATAGCATTTGTAATCCAGCTATGTTTTCCTCCAAACTGATTGAATTTCCTCCCAAATATATGGATCCTACAGAATCATCCAAAGTCACTGATATATATGCTAGAGAGGACCTTCAAATATGTTGTCAACAACATCCAGACATTGGAACAACTTTCAGTACAGAATGTTCAGTGAAAGGTAAACCTTGATTGTATAAAAAATGGTTCTAGTTTCAACTGGTGAATCCATTCCGTTATAAAACCTTAATAAGAGCATCGCTAACCTTTAAATGGCATCGGCACATTGTATGTCTGTTGTGTAGAGAATGAATAAGTGAATCACGTCTCTTAACATTCATCTCAAAATAAACATCTGATATTATGAATTGTTTGTTTCTACAGTTTTGTCCATAACACTGAAGCATCAAGGTTGTTGTTGTATAATTCAAAAGAAAAACGCTATTGAATCCGTGGCATACTGAAAATAAGATGAAAACATTCAACCTTTCACTCCTCCTTTATTCTTTTGACAGGGAGTCAACACTAAGACCATGGTCTCTTTATTTTGACAGGGAGTCAACACTAAGACCATGGTCTCTTTATTTTGACAGGGAGTCAACACTAAGACCATGGTCTCTTTATTTTGACAGGGAGTCAACGCTAAGACCATGGTCTCTTTATTTTGACAGGGAGTCAATGCCAAGACCCAAGTGGTATATATAAAGATCCAGTCCATTTAAAAAATTGGAGGCCTCATACACTTCAGTGTTGTGATGCAAAAATCATAGCAAAATGCTTGCCACATAGAATTAAAAAAGTATTGTCAGATATTATTCATCCTAATGTCTCATCCTATTTTCAAGAATGGCCTTTTTCCCTTTATTCAGATTACAACTGCTCGCTTTCGGTTGTTTGAAAAGGAAATAATCTCCAAAATAACATTATTTTTTAAACAAGCCTTAGAATGGTTGCAATTTCAGTTTAATCCACCTGAAAAGACATAACAAATAATACAACAAATATTGTGGTTAAACTCAAATATACTAATTGATAAAAATACGTCTTTTTCGAATAAATGTTTATAAAATATCTAATTTTAGTGAATGATATCATAAAATAAATAAATAAATAGGACTGGTGGAGTTATGTCACACATGCAGCTAACACAGACATATGGAAATGTCTGATCTACCCAAAATTACAACCAACTAATTGCAGCTTTACCACAAAAATGGAAGAGGCAATTAGAAGGGGAAAAAAGTAAGGAACTTGTCTATGTCGGCCCTGCATTAAAGAACATAAATGGTTAAAGAAAAGTGTGATGAATAAAACATATACCAATTTCATTGCAAAATAGTTGGGAGATTTTTGATGTACCCATTCCATGGCACATGGTTTATGAATTGATACACAAAACAGCAATTTAAATTACTATACAAAATTGAATGGAGCTGAAGGGTGGGAATAATGACAAGATAACCAATGTAAAACATACGGGGTCTGTAAAATGTATATAGGTTCAGAAATGTTGTGAAATAGCACAGTTACACATAGAAATCAAACTGGATGGACATCAGAAATAGAGGAAGGACTAAAAACAAACAAAATATAACTATTGTGAAGTAGATTGTGTATAAGATGTATAAACTGAAGGTAGAAGCCTAAGTGTTATTGTTTATTAGTTTACTCCAATTGGGGGAAGTGTGGTAGGGTTTGCGGGGAATAATAAAGGTATACTCTAAAAAAAGTATGTATGTCTATATATATATAGGTATGTCTATATATATATGTCTATGTCTATATAGGTATGTATATCTTTATTTTACTAGGCAAGTTTTTATTTTCAATGACAGCCTAGGAACAGTGGTTTATCTGCCTTGTTCAGGGGCAGAACAACAGATATTTACCTTGTCAGCCCGGGGATTCGACCTTGCAACCTTCCGGTTACAAGTCCAACGCTCTAACCACTAGGCTACCTGCCACCCCATGTATGCATATGTGTATGTACGTGTATGTATATGGATATATATATTTACCAAAAAAAGATATGGGGTATTGGAAATGATGCAAACAATTACATTGATGGAAGCCACAATCTTTCCGCAATATTAAGCTGATCCACCCCTAAAAAAAAAAAAAGACCATGGTCTCTTTTCCAGATGAGCCCTGTATAGCACCACAATAAAATAAACACATGAAACTACACATTAACATACACGTTATTATACACAAAAAGATCAAGGACAACAACCATCCGAGCCACTGCCTGTCCACCCCGCTACCGTCAAGAAGGCGAGGTCAGTACAGGTGCATCAAAGCTGGGACCGAGAGACTGAAAAACAGCTTCTATCTCAAGTCCATCAGACTGTTAAACAGCCATCACTAACACAGAGAGGCTGCTTTCTACATACAGTCTTGAAATCATTGGCCACTTTAATAAATGGATCACTAGCACTTTAATAATGCCACTTTAATAATGTTTACATATGTTGCATTACTCATCTCATATGTATATATTGTATTTTATACCATCTATTGCATCTTGCCTATGTCATTGCTCATCCATATATTTATATGTATATATTCTTATTCCATTCCTTACTTAGATTTGTGTGTATTATATAGTTGTGGAATTGTTAGATATTACTTGTTAGATATTGCTGCACTCTCGGAACTAGAAGCACAATCATTTCGCTACACTCACAATAACATCTGCTAACCATGTGACCAATAACATTTTATTTGATTCAAAACAAATTACATGAAAAGCAAAACACAATCATAAAAAACAGAAACATTGTTCAGTAACGGTCTCCTAGCAACCATCTGAAATGCCTCCATAGTTATCCATCCCTGAACCCCGGTCCAGGAGAACATACCTCTATAGGTTAACATTGAGGTAAGGTATGGCGGACGTTAACGCAAAGTTTATGCTTTCTAATGTTATTTTCTTTTGTGAGTGTCCAGGGAAAACATTGTGCTTGGATCTTGTTCTTTTTTTAAGTGGACTGAAAACATAAGCCTGTTGAATGTTGATTAACTCAGTGCTTGTGACACTGGAGTGAACAGGGTGGGCGAATGAACCCGTAGTCTATAATGAGGTGCAAAAATGTTTTGTCTGAGACATTGCTCCTAAAGACCTTGAGAGGGTAGACCGTTTTGATTGGCGACACGCGGTGAGCCACACCAGAATGAGGCATTTGCAAGGCATTATGGGACACTAATGCAATGAGATCATGAAGAAAAGGTTGATTGTGTGGGAGCAAGGATTAGCACAGACTGTTTTAGACAAAATCTAAAACAGGGGCATTGAGGAAGGTAGGGTAGGACAACATAAGAGTATTGGTAAACATACATGTGAGTGACTGAGAGAGTGAGTGAGAGAGAGAGAGAGAGAGAGAGAGAGAGAGAGAGAGAGAGAGAGAGAGAGAGAGAGAGATACTGGCACAAAGGGAGAGAGGTGTTGGATTACAGAGCTATGTTAAAATTTGCTCCCTTCAAATACTGTCTGTGCTTCTTTGCCTGATTTGGCTCTATGCTGTAGGTCAGGATGAGAGAGGTTACTGTTGGTCTGGCTCTGTGCTCTAGGTCAGGTTGAGGGAGTTTACTGTTGGTATGGTTGTGTGCTGTAGGTCAGGATGAGAGAGGTTTCTGTTGGTCTGGCTCTGTGCTGTAG
>QNTS01000497.1:668554-689199 GCA_003317085.1 Hucho hucho | reverse complement strand
ACAGGAGAATCTGTCTGTACAACACCGTTAGTTAGAGCAGAGTGACATACCATCCCTACAGGAGAATCTGTCTCTACAACACCGTTAGTTAGAGCAGAGTGACTTACCATCCCTACAGGAGAATCTGTCTGTACAACACCGTTAGTTAGAGCAGAGTGACTTACCATCCCTACAGGAGAGTCTGTCTGTACGGCACCGTTAGTTAGAGCAGAGTGACTTACCATCCCTACAGGAGAATCTGTCTGTACAACACCGTTAGTTAGAGCAGAGTGACTTACCATCCCTACAGGAGAATCTGTCTGTACAACACCGTTAGTTAGAGCAGAGTGACTTACCATCCCTACAGGAGAATCTGTCTGTACGGCACCGTTAGTTGTAGCAATGACTCCTCTGTGTATACAAAGCAGTGCTCCGTTTGGTGAAAGCATTATGGTGATGCTGTTAGACAATGCAAATATAGGCAAACAAACAAAATAACTACAGCCAGTCATCTACACAATTTAGGAGAGAACAGGTTCTCATTATATGAGAACAATAACCAAGCATAGCAGTCTTTTTTTTTGTTTTAGTCAGTGCCAATCAGTCTGGGTTCTCTACTGTAGAAATCGATATCTCAAATCCAGTCAGCAGAGTCCTCTCAAGGAGCCAAAGTGCGTGCCTCTGTGCGTGCCCAACACTTATGCACGTTTGGACACAGTGATTTGACACAGGTTGCCACCAGTGTGAAAAGACCAGTTCTTTCTGAAGTCTGTTTTTGTTTCATCTGGGTGGGATTAAAGTGTTCAAGATGGGGATTTAGATAATCCTGCACCTGGGCCCAGTGTGTTTCCCAGGATTATTCTAACCTCCTTCAACCTGCAAAAGGGGATTAGCTGGTGAAAGGTTGAAAAGGTCATCCTCAGGGGGGTACAGGAGTGTCTCGCGGTACAGTAGCTCGAGAGGTGCCCCTGTTCCTCTGCCCTGGATTCAATGTATCATCCCGTTAGCACAGGATAAGGAGACAGCTTTAAACATGGGAGTTAATTCATTAACATTGAGTAATTGTTCTGTTCAGCTCTGTTCCTTGTCACTCACACACCTAGTGTTAGCCCAATCATACGTGAGGGCGATACAAGGCAACGACACTGTAATTTATGATCCACTGTTCTTGTCACTCTCTTATACAGTAATCAGCAGCTAATGCAGGGATGGCACTGTAACATAATGAGTCTTGTTTACCGAGTTTTAGTTGTATACACAGTACTGTAATTCATTCACATTGTGCAATATCGGTACAAAAAAAACAGCTTTCAGCAATTGATACTTGTCCAAATTATTGATTACAAAATGTTCGATAAATAAATTGATCATTGTTGTCATACATTTTTACTATTACATGTCTTTTGTAACAAAAGTGCCACACAGAGGGTGAAAACTGGATTGCATAGACATAAGTAGGCGTCACTCACATCTGTCAAGTTCAACTTACGAGAGTGGCAGTTGCCGTGTCAATTAAACCACCATCGTTCATCATTCAGTGATGGCAGCTGGCAGCGCTTATGAACACTAAATTAGTTTGAATTATTCCTTTCCCAGCAATGTGTCACTGCTATGAACCCAACTGTCATCCCTGTCTCCAAACAGTTGGAAGAGGGCTGTGAATGAAGTTGGCAATGAAGTTTGCATAATCTTTTGTTTGTCTGTGATATTTGATATGAGCTAAGCTATTTACTGTTTCACTGACTCACAGAATTGCATTTCTATTCTATGGGTTGATCTAAAATGTCTACTCTATGGCCACAAATGGTTGGCTTTTGAGTCAACAGTCTGTCAGATGTATCTTTTGTGACTGTTATTTCTGACTCATTTCTGTACCCAGCATGTAAGAGGTTATTTCACCATATAAACATGAACATTGTGTTTATAGCAGAGATGCAGAAACGTTCAAGTCTCAAACCTCATTAACGGCCAGTTTCAACTAGAAATGACTACCTTTGCTGCTCAAGCTCAAGATTAAATACCATATTCAGATGTATTAATCAAAAAGGATGCAGTCATTAGACTGGCACTACACTTGCATTAAAGCAGCATGGATTCACTGGCATCAAAGCAACATGGATCCCTATAATCACTAACAGAGGGAATAAGTGAAGAGGTTTTGCCATCGGGGAAAAACAGGCTGCAACAATGGACTAATGTCACTGTCAGTACAATTGCATTTCATCAGTTGTCTGCTATTGTGTTAGTATAAAAATGTCTCAATAGGTTTTGCAGTCTTCTCTAGTACTGTCAATATAATGAATGAAGGTCATTTTGGTCCACTTTAATATAATTACCTTGCCAGGATAATCTCTGGGCCCTTCTAATCAATTCAGACAACTTTGGTAATGCTTTGAGGTCAAATTGAGTATTCCATAAATTAGCCATGCATTGCCATTGTACTTTAGTGCATGTAGTTCTGGGCATTTCCATGTAAAACGACCCAAGGGAAACCAACATGTGAAGTCCATAGGAGCATATCAAATTTGGTGTCAAATGAAAGCTAAGAGTCTATATTCTTTGTGAAATTAAGACATAGATACATTTTTAAACCATTTTCCATCTTAAAAATGTAGGCATAAATAAAAGCTTTGATATCTGGATAAACAGATGGAAACATCAACCAGAAAAAGTCTTAAAACTGATCAGAAATACATCAAAACACAATAATGTTGTTGCCAACTAATATCAACACATATTTAGTTTTGGAGAACGTGTTTACATTCAGTAAGTTAAAGAATCATTACCTTGTAATTCCGTTACCAAAAACCCACATATCTTGAAGATATTTTCAAATTTCTTTCTGAATTACTGCATCTGAATTGGCTACGATGGGAAATCATAATCATTTAGACTCTATTGAAACCCTGGAACATCAATCTAAGTAACATAGTAAAAAAAATCCATCAGTTAGAGCTAGAGATATCCGTTTTTTGCATGGGCTGCATCTCAAACTACCGAATCCACCTATTTCGGCTTTCCGCATTTGCGGTAGGACTCATCTGAAGTCGGTAAAGCTGATGTGCCAACTTCTGCCTGTAGCGTCCGAACCGTTTGGGCTACAAATTGTAGAAAGGGGAGACTCAAGATCACGATGGTGTTCTCTGTTTTGGTCTATGACCCCTACAAGTGTGACAGGACTTGTCTGAAGGTAACCCATACAAATGAATGGATGTATGGAGGTAGTTTTGTGCCAACAAAAATAAGGGGTTGAAAGTGTCTCCAAAAAACTTTCTTACAGTATATCTCCTAGATTTAGGACACACTTCAAAACCTTATTCCTTATGGTTTATTATTTGGATTGTCTGTTTTGCCACTTATGCATGTGTTATTCAATGTGTTTCTATGGGCTATAGTGGTAAAGGCCAAATTCAATATTTTATAAAATCATTTTTTATATATATATTTTATAAGTAAATGGGTCCTGAACATCTAAATCAAACAGCTAAATGGCCATCTTAAACAATTCCATATTTTAGCTTAGTAGAACAGCCCCCTAAACGGCTTAGACTTTTACATGATAGCAGTCACAAACCACAGTTGAGTCAACTGCTACTGTCCTCCCTTCCACTGTCATACTGTTATGTTCAGCTCATAGTGTCTCCTGCTACTGTCCTCCCTTCCACTGTCATACTGTTATGTTCAGCTGTTATGCTCCCCCCCTCGCTCCCTCCCTCCCCCCCTCGCTCCATTTACTGAACAGTAGTTGAAATGTGGTTAGTCCACCCAGGCCTTGATGTTAACATCCACAGACCGGACAGGACCAAATCTGAACCTATCATAGATGTATGTTTCACAAGTTCAGATAGTACAGTACTGTATAGTGAGTAGAGCACAGTAGAGTACAGTAAAAAAAATTGAGTAAAGTAAAGTAGAGTACATTATATTGTACTGTACTATACTCTACAGTACGCTACTGTACTGTACTGAACTCTACTCTGCTGCGATGTCCAAACTTGTGAAACATGAGGAGAATGATATTCATACCATAATTATGCATTTTTGTGTAGCACAGATCAGGGATCCATGATGTAATTTTGTTATCGTGATTCCATTACCGGGTGTAAATCCACTTCCCTTACTGTAGTTGATTGAACAACCAAAATATATTTTTTCAACTCAACATGTCATGTCATAGCTGACACCCCATTCTTTCTGCAGACATCTTTGAGTCTTCATTGGGAGCAGATATTTATTAGAGTTTTGGGGAAAACATGGTCGCATAAAAACCAGAGGGAGATTTTAATGTAATTCCTTACCAAAGGTTGCTTCTGCACAGTTCCTCCACTAATTTCTGTGGAAATTGTTGAAAGTTGTCATTGTGCAAAGAGATGTATGGTTTGTTAAACTTTAAAATCAATGGTTTTTGTTCAGCAAAATTTTTAAAGTAAAAAAAAATGTCAACGCATAATTCCATTACTGTGGAATTGCCCTACTACTTCAGCACCAGTCGTTCACCATTTCTTTTAAAGATCTAAACTGGCGGGCTAGGGTGCTGTATAGGGAGGGGGTCTTACCTCATTCTCCACTTGACCAGATGCTGTGTGATTGGTTTCTTCCTGTAGTGAAATGCGCTAAGGCGATTTCCCATATGTGACCGACCAGCTCGATTCGGTCTTATGTAGCAAAATTTGAAATTGTGTTTTTTACATTGGATAAAAGTAGAGACTCACAGCTAGAAAATGGTATGTCATACACTACAGTTGAGGAACAATGGGAAAGAAATTCTGCTTTGAAAGTTGATAAACTTATAACCTCACTTTTGAGAAAATGGCCTTTGAATGTTTTGGTACGTACTGGAGAGCTCTTCTTTGTCTACACCCATTCAGCATCATTCACACCCTCCTAATCTTTAGCCCCACCCATTGCTTTAAGGGTTGATTCGAGTGTTCTGTCCTAACAACAGCAGTCAAGCACCCAAGTTAACTGGCTAACGTTGGCTAGCTACTTCCAGACACAAATGAGAGAACAGGTCACTCTGACCCTTTTACTCACCCTAGCACAGCTGGTTAGGCTGTTTTTATGTTATCCAGAGCGTTAGTGACTGCAACTACGTTAACAACAACAATTTATGCTTTTTGCCTGCGTTTACTGACACCGTCCATATTCAACAGGTGTTGAGCGTTCGTAAATTTGTCAGTTATTCTGCACTCTGGCACACTCAGACGAGAGTGCTCTGAAATCGGAGTAGATAGCCAGAGCGAATTTACCAGCTATGTCTATCAACAGTTTTCGCATGACACATTGACATTCGATTGAAATGGTTACTTGCATAGTGGAGTCTTTAGCTAGCTAGCTAAACAATGAACCGTAATCCCAACTCATGATGTTACTACCCTGCATGAATCTGCAGGTAGCTAGCCAACCAGGTTCAATGTTAGCTAACATTAGGCTATAACTAGGAAAGTAAATGGCTCTGAGATACGAATAATATTACTACACAGATTATACACGTAACATTAGCTAGCGAGCCAGCCAGCTAGCGTTAGCTAGCCAGAAAACAGGACACTTTAACTTGAAATGAAAACGACTCTGACAAAATAAGAAATGTGTAATATCTGAAAACGTAGTTAGCTTACCCGTATACATGGATGGGCGCTTCTCCCTCTGTCATGTCATGGATGCCATGGTTGCCCTAAATTTTAAGATGTAATCCAGAGACAGGTGTTTTCTCCATCTCCTTAGCTATCATACTCTAATTCCACTGATTTCAAAACTCGGTCCTCCAGAAAGTGGAGAGCAGCACTTATGCAGTTCTACTACGTGAAATATATACACTTTATTTTTTTTTTAAGCTGTGTTAGACAGGATTACCTACACATACTGACCAGCTCAAATAGACAGAAGCATGGCAGACCAATCCGAACTCATCTCTCTATGAATGAATGAATGAAATTGCATTTTCGTGTCAAATCGCCAGTTGGCAACCCATCCCTTATGGGATTAATTGACACATTAACAAACATTGCAATAATTCACTATGGTAATTAAATTATCATAATCTTTCGCGCGTTCTCTGCATTGCGCATCACATCAAGAGTGAAAAAATATATAATAGTCAATAAGGTTATCCAAACAATAATTACATCCATAGAGCAGTACAATAATATTCATACACACAGTTGAAGTCGGAAGTTTACATACACTTAGGTTGGAGTCATTAAAACTCGTTTTTCAACCAATCCACAAATTTCTTGTTAACAAACTTAAGATTTGGCAAGTCGGTTAGGACATCTACTTTGTGCATGACACAAGTCATTTTTCGGACAATTGTTTACAGACAGATTATTTCACTTATAATTCCCTGTATCACAATTCCAGTCGGCACCTGAAAGTCAACATGTTCCAGAAGGCATTTCTGCCAAAAAAACGCATTTAGTTTTTTTTTTTACGTTTACATTCAAATGGCTCTCCTGTGAAGTAGTGACGTGCGACATACGCCTAGTTCCAGAAAGAGTCACATGTGATACTGCACATCGAAACAAGTATTTGAAAGGGAACCACTACACATCTAAATGTTTTGTCATAATACATTCATACTGTAAGGTTGGCATTAACATGACCTAGAATCTTGTAAAGCATGTTATGAAAGTTTGTTATCGCACCAGATAAAAAAAATAACATTCCTTTTCAACATGTCACCATGTACCACTGTTATGAAACCTACCACATAGAAGTGTTAGAAGTATAATGTGACATACCAGCTTATTTCAGTTAACCTCCCCACTGAATTATAAACATATTTTGTCAGTATATTATTCATGGGGTGACACAAAACAAATTTTAAACTGTATTCTCAAACCCTACTTTTCACCTAGGAAATACATTTTAAAAAGAGTGTATTGTTATGTGTAATGTGGTTTATTGGGCTGTGTTTTTTAAGGCAGGTAGTGGCAAGCTGTTTCACTCATTCATTTATTTTTTTCATTACTCTAAAATACATTATTTTCTTCTTGACTCAAAAGAGGGGTTTTATGTTTGCTATATTTCCGCACAAGTGTCTTAGCTATCTCTATTCAAATTGAAAACTAACACTTTCCACCTGAAAGAAAGAAAATAGATGTTGTGATGTGTCAGCTATGAATACTGATTCCATGGGTCTTTTTACAGTTGGACCAAAAAAGGGATTCAAATAAAAATAATAATTAAATGTTCTGATGAAAATAAGGGCCGAGGTATACACTGTAGTAATTTCAAGAAGAGAACGGAAAGATCAGGGCCTGTGGCTGAAAACTGCCAGGCAGAGATGCCGTGTCATATCATTGAAATGACAGTAAGAGAAGTAAGAGACAGTAATGGTGGTCAGGTATATTAAAGAAGGTGCTAATGAAATGTTGATGTTTTGGTTTCTTGTGGTAAAATATTTGAAAGCTGTCAAGGGTTTAAAAGCTTTTTGACAGAATAAAACATGAAACAGGTGCGCACACACACACACACACACACACACACTCCCCTACGTCTGTATTTTGGCAGTGACGCAAAAATGTCAAATGTAGCTGTGTACTCCAGCATTTTGGATTTGAGATCAAATGTTTTATATGAGGTGACATCTTGACGCTGGAGGAATTTCTATAACTGAATGAACAGCTTTATTATCAATGAATGAAAACCCAGGCTTTTGACCAAACTATAGAGCCAAATGTAACATTTTAGCATCACTGTCCAAATACATACGCAGAGAAGTGTATAGAAACGACTTAATTACAATCAACCAGACCCATAGTAGGTTTAATGTAATACAAACGTATTATAGCATATAATTTATGAGCTCAGCCAAGTCCTACTATACCCATGACTATACCCATGACACCCCCCCCCCACACTCACTCACTCCTGGGTCAAAGTTCAACGTCATTTAGAGTTCAGCCGTGCTAGTGAGAACGTTTTTTTCTCCACTGTCTGCCTCCAAAACAGATTATAAAAATACCAACTGTTGAAAAGAGCAACTAATTCCTGCCTGATGCTAAAAGCACATTAATTCACACTGGAGTTTAAAAAGCTGGTTCACACAACTGCATCTGCAGAGTAGCTTTGTGTGTGTACTTTGTGTGTGTACGCTGAATCAGTGCATTCACAACGGAAGCCTTGGGTATCTTTGGAAGGTTATGATGTATTTGTTTTATGTTAACTGCCAGTTACATAATAATGAATCAATGGAAAAAGTACCCAATCGTCATACAGAGTGAAAGTTAAGAAACCTTAATAGAAAATTACTCAAGTAAAAGTGAAAGTCACCCAGTAAAGTACTACTTGAGTAAAAGTCTAAAAGTATTTGGTTTAAATATACTTAAGTATCAAAAGTAATTGTAATTTCTGAAATATACACTACCGGTCAAATGTTTTAGAGCGCCTACTCACTCAAGGGTTTTTCTTTATGTTTACTATTTTCTTGTAGAACAATAGTGAAGAATTCAAAACTAGGAAATAACACATATGGAATTATGTAGTAACCAAAAAAGTATTGAACAAAATATATAAAATATATTTTATATTTGAGATTCTTTAAATAGCCACCCTTTGCCTTGACGACTGCTTTGCACACTCTTGGCATTCTCTCAACCAGCTTTACATGGAATGCTTTTCCAATGGTTTTGAAGGAGTTCCCACATATGCTGAGCACTTGTTGGCTGCTTTTCCTTGACTCTGCTGTCCGACTCATCCCAAACCTTCACAATTTGGTTGAGGTCGGGGGATAGTGGAGGCCAGATTATCTGATGCAGGACTCCATCACTCTCCTTCTTGGTCAAATAGCCCTTACACAGCCTGGAGGTGTGTTGGGTCATTGTTCTGTTGAAAAACAAATGATTGCCCAACTAATCTCAAACCAGATGGGATGGTGTATCGCTGCAGAATGCTGTGGTAGCCATGCTGGGTAAGTGTGCCTTGAATTCTAAATAAATCACAGACAGTGTCACCAGCAAAGCACCTCCACACCATAACACCTCCTCCTCCATGCTTTACAGTGGGAAATACACATGTGGAGATCATCCGTTCACCCACACCGCGTCTCACAAAGACACTGCGGTTGGAACCAAAAATCTCCAATTTGGACTCCAGACCACAGGACAGATTTCCACCGGTCTAATTGCTCGTGTTTCTTTGCCCAAGCAAGTCTATTCTTCTTATTGGTGTCCTTTAGTAGTGATTTCTTTGCAGCAATCCTCTGAACAGTTGTTGAGATGTGTCTGTTACTTGAACTCTGTGAAGCATTTATTTGAGCTGCAATTTCTGAGGCTGGTAACTCTAATGAACTTATCCTCTGCAAAAGAGGTAACTCTGGGTCTTCCATTCCTGTGGCGGTCCTGATGAGAGCCAGTTTCATTATAGAGCTCGAAGATTTTTGCGACTGCACTTGAAGAAACTTTCCAAGTTCTTGGAATTTTCAATATTGACTGACGTTTGTGTCTCGAAGTAATGATGGACTGTCATTTCTCTTTGCTTATTTGAGCTGTTCTTGCCATAATATGGACTTGGTCTTTTACCAAATAGGGCTATCTTCTGTATACCCCCCATACCTTGTCACAACACAACTGATTGGCTCAAACGCATTAAGAAGGAAAGAAATTCCACAAATTAACTTTTAAGAAGGTACACCTGTTAATTGAAATGCATTCCAGGTGACTACCTCATGAAGCTGGTTGAGAGAATGCCAAGAGTGTGAAAAGCTGTCATCAAGGCAAAGGGTGGCTATTTGAAGAATCTCAAATATAAAATCTATTTTGATTTGTTTAACACTTTTATTGGTTACTACATGATTCCATATGTGTTATTTCATAATGTTGATGTCTTCACTATTATTCTACAATGTAGAAAATAGTAAGCATAAAGAAAAACCCTTGAATGAGTAGGTCTTCTAAAACTTTTGACCGGTAGTGTACTTAAGTATCAAAACAAAAAGTATAAATCATTCAAATTCCTCAAATTCCTTAAGCAAACTAGACGGCACAGTTTTCTTTTATTTTTTTTTATGTGCGGATAGCCAGGGGGCTATCTCCAACACTCAGACATAATTTACAAACAAATCGTGTGTGTTTAGTGAGTTCGCCAGATCAGAGGCAGAAGGGATGACCAGGGATGTTCTCTTGATAAGTGTGTGAATTGAACCGTTTTCCTGTCCTGCTAAGCATTGAAAATGTATCAAGTACTTTTGGGTGTCAGGGAAAATGTATGGAGTAAAAAGTAAATTATATTCTTTAGGAATGTAGTAAAGTAAAAGTTGTTCCAGGAAACAGGCAATTTTAAGAAACTTCCAACTTCCAGGTGGACAATAGCAAATGGAAATGGACTATAATTTGAGAGGCCAATGCTAACTGGTAGATTTATTTGATTACATAAGGACACTATATTCCCAAAAAAGTAATGACTGTCCACAAATCTTACCACCGGGCAGGAGTTAGAGCTGTCATGTTGTCATAACAGGGGATGTCATCTTGGATCACTGTGTGGGACTAAGACTGTCACTTTTTCAAGGAACAAGGCTTACTTTCAAGGAATCCCTCTCCTCCTCTCCCCTGACTTATTTGATTTTATTTTTTATTTCACCTTTATTTAACCAGGTAGGCCAGTTGAGAACAAGTTCTCATTTATAACTGCGAACTGGCCAAGATAAAGCAAAGCAGTGCGACAAAAACAACAACACAGAGTTACACAGAAACAAACGCACAGTCAATAACACAATAGAAAAATCTATGTACAGTGTGTGCAAATGTAGAAGATTAGGGAGGTAAGGCAATAAATAGGAGATAGAGGCGAAGTAATTACGACCAGGGCTATTATTCCCATGGAGGCTGTGAGGTGCTAAGATCCCATGCTGGCCCTGACTCTCCCTCCCTTTCCAGCACCTTTACAGGAATCAACCAGGTGTTCCCCATCAATCTGAGCTGGCAAGGCATCCCAGCCCACACTCACCACAGTGTAATTATTTAATCCACTGAACCCATTTTCATTAGTTCACTATTGGAGACAAGGGTCCAACATGGAGAGCACCAGACGAGCCCTTCAGTCCAGAGATGGCCAACAGTGACAGTACACTGCTCAGAAAGTTCAGGGCCAGCAGCCAAAGCACATACCATTTACTAATCAGAGCATTGCGCAGAAACAGCTGTACATGGATTGTGCTTTCAGTGAAGTGTTATTTGTTTTTTACTTGGCAGATGTTCTGACTCTGTCCCTGGTTGGCTGGGGATAATATTATTATTATTAATAATAACAATAACAATAATTAGGTGGGTGCTTATATTTGTCCTATTTCCCAGATGTGCAAGTGTGTACTATACTCATGGGAATTGGAAATGTTTTGTTTTGTTGCATATCCCAACTACCCCTTAGACCCTCTCGGCGAGTGGGGTCATGGCCAGGGTCTGCCATTATCAACAGCAACCCTGGGGCAATTAGGGTTAAGTGCCTTGCTCAAGGGCACACCGACAGGTTTACTGTGCAACGGTTTTCACAAGTTTAAGTAGGTAAAAGGCCTAAGACGTACAGCCAATGTATATGGAGATTATTGTGAGAGTTGTCATAGTAACCAACAAGTTGGACACATTTTAATCCTATACTATAGCTGTATCTGTTGGTCCTCATCCCAATTTCCTGTTCTTTCAACTTTTATTGGTGCAAACTATTAAAAAGTGCCCTCGAATGTACAAGGTTACAATATTTTGGAATTGGATACTGTGAAGACTTGGGTGAATTTTGGGTCATCATCGAGCCACGCTTCTGCAGTGTCCCAAAGAGATCCGCTTAGTCTCTGGCTGCTTGCTTCCGTTATCAACTATCTCAGAGCCTGAGCTTCCATCCCCGGGGAAACGCAGCCATCCTAGCATAATTACTTAGACGAGGAGCACTACACTCTGGAACTGTATCCGGCTATCCTCTGAGGTCTTCCTATGGCTGGCTATCCTGAGGGGATTCAGCCCTATCCGTTGTGACCTGTCAATACACTCCGTGGCCCACTTCGCCTACCAAAGTTCACTTCTGATGTTTCACTAAAAAGTTACCCACATGAACCGGAGCAAAATGAAAATTGATGTTGATTGTGAAAGGAGCACCGTGGGGCGGGTCTGCAAAACCCCTACATCTAATATGCTTCCCTGCAAAGACCCCGTGCTAAGTGAGGTGTTGACAAGTTTTGGATGCACCTCAACTCATTAATTTGGAGGGACTCTTAATCAGAAAAGTAATCGCTTCCTTTAAACTCAATGTTTGCAAACAGTGTTTGACAACTCTATGTTGATAAACACTTACCTGAGAAATTTGAGTGAAACATGAATAGCTGTTCTTTATACACAATGAATCATGTTAAAATAGCACAAGTGCAGATGAAAAAGTAACAGCGTAACTGCCGTGTTTGCCAGGTATCAGTCGAAGATGTGAGGAGTTTTTTCTGTCGCTGTTGCAATTAATTCTTTATTAAATGATGTATATGTGGCCTCCCGAGTGGTGCAGCAGTCTTAGGCACTGCATCGCAGTGCTAGCTGTGTCACTACAGATTCTGGTGCGATTCCAGGCTGTGTCGCATCCGGCCGCGACCGGGAGACCCATGAGGCGGTGCACAATTGGCCCAGCGTCATCCGGGTTAGGGGAGGGTTTGGCCGGCCGGGATGTCATTATCCCATCGTGCTCTGCGACTCCTGTGGTGGGCTGGGCATATGCAGATTGCCAGGTGTACAGTGTTTCCTCCGACACATTGGTGCGGCTGGCTTCCAGGTTAAGTGGGCATTGTGTCAAGAAGCAATGCGGCTTGGTGTGGTCGTGACCTTCGGCTCTCCCGAGTCTGTACGGGAGTTGCAGCGATGGGACAAGACTGAACCATATTATCACCAGGGACATAACAGCTGTTGTATGTCTCCCAACATAGCCATGTACAGGGTTAAATGGGATAGCTCAAAGGCCAAGAGGGAGGGAGAGAGGGAAAGAGGAAGAAAGACTATTAGACTTAATGCTTTGTCATTTCCCAATGATTTGCTGTGAGCCTCACAGAACATGGTTTAACTGGTTCAAAGAGAGAGAGGGGGAAAAAAATAATTAGCCTAGAATTCATAGCCCACATGGTCTACGTATACTGTGCAGAGCTCCCTGTTCCTCTGTGGTCGGGAGGTAAGGTGGGTGACATCACTTGCTGTAGTCGGCAGCCATTTCATATCAATAGTTCATATACATACAGTACCAATCAAAAGTATGGACTCACCTACTCAAGGGTTTTTCTTTATTTTTACTATTTTCTACATTGTAGAATAATAGTGAAGACCTCAAAACTATGAAATAACTCATATGGAATCATGTAGTAACCAAAAAAGTGTTAAACAAATGAAAATATATTTTATATTTGAGATTCTTCAAAGTAGCCACCCTTTGCCTTGATGACAGCTTTACACATTCTTGGCATTCTCTCAAACAGCTTCATGAGGTAGTCACCTGAAATGCATTTCAATTAACAGGTGTGCCTTGTTAAAATACATGTATTTCCTTCTTAATGCATTTGAGCCAATCAGTTCTGTTGTGACAAGGTAGGGGTGGTATACAGAAGATAGACCTATTTAGTAAAATACCAACCAAGTCCTTATATTATGGCAAGAACAGCTCAAATAAGCAAAGAGAAATGACTGTCCATCATTACTTTAAGTCATGAAGGTCAGTCAATATGGAAAATTTCAAGAACTTTTCAAGTTTCTTCAAGTGCAGTCGCAAAAACCATCAAGCGCTCTCATGAGGACTGTCACAGGAAAGGAAGACCCAGAGTTACCTCTGCTGCAGAGTATAAGTTCATTAGAATTACCAGCCTCAGAAATTTCAGCCCAAATAAATGCTTCACAGAGTTCAAGTAACAGAAACATATCAACATCAACTGTTCAGAGGAGACTGTGTGAATCAGGCCTTCATGGTTGAATTGCTTTAAAAAATTGAGTAGTTCTAAACCTGCAACTGCCTCCTGCCTACTCCTCTCTACACCTGTGACAGAATGACCGACCCAAGAGAACAGGAAGCAGCAAGACATCCCGACCTCTCCAAGAGCTTCAAGTTCCTTGGCGTCCACATCACCGACAAACTAACATGGTCCAAGCACAACAAGACAGTCGTGAGGAGGGCACAACAAAACCTATTCCCCTTCAGGAGACTGAAAAGATTTGGCATGGGTCCTCAGATCCTCTAAAGGTTTTACAGCTGCACCATCGAGAGCATCCTGAGGGGTTGCATCACTGCCTGGTATGGCAACTGCTCGGCCTCCGACCGCAAGGCACTACAGAATTTGCATTGCCCCCCCCCCTCTTCTACGCGACTGCTACTCTCTGTTATTATCCCCACTCCCGACTCTACCCGGTGAAATGTAAAGCGCCAAATTCAAAATCCAAAAGTTGAATTATATTAAAAAATTCATCAATATACAAGTGTTTCATAGCCATCAAAAGCTCTGACTCTTGGCAATATCACAGCGTTGTCAGATTTCAAAAAGGCTTTACGGCGAAAGCACAACATTTGATTGTTTGAGGGTAGCACCTCTAATATTTATGCATTAGCATAAATCCATAACCCAACCTGGGTCTCACAAAACGCATAAAATCGCTAATATAAAATCGATTACCTTTGATGAACTTCTGCTGAGGGTTTCCCAAGTGTCCAACGAAGACAATCCATGTTTCTTTGGTTAGAAAAAGTCATTTATTATATCCATAAATCTCTGTTTGGTTGGCGCGTTATGTTCATAAAATCCCATAGAACCGTGAAGAGAACGCGTTGAAATTATACCTATCATATTTCTGCAAACAAATCAAACATCATTTTTAATGTTTATGTATATTTACTATAATGTTTCAACCGGATTGTAGCCTGAACGATAAGAAAGGAAAAAACAGTGGAGCGCGCACTCGGTTGCGCGCCTGCAAAAGCTTGTTGACATCTGAGCTCCCTGGACCATATTCTCTCCCTATCCGTTCTGGTCAGGGCTAACATTTCCTGGTTTTGTATAGAGACTGTTGACATCTAGTGGAAGCCATAGGTACTGAAATCTCAGAGCTGCTTGCCTTTGAAATAAATAGGGAGACTGTCAAACAGAGCCAATATGACAAAAAACAGTAATTCCGGATGGATTTTTCTCGGGTTTTCGGCTGCTATATCAGTTCTGTTACACTCACAGACATTATGTTAACACTTTTAGAAACTTCAGAGTGTTTCCTATCCAATAGTACTAATTATGTGCATATCCTATTTTCTGGGCCTTGAGTGGGAGGCATTTTACTTTGGGCACGCCAGACTCTCCAAAACCGTCACCTCGGGAGCCGCTCCCTAAGAAGTTAAAGAAACCACAACTAAAGGACACCAGTAATAAGAAGAGACTTGCTTGGGCCAAGAAACACGAGCAATGGACATTAGACTGGTGGAAATCTGTCCTTTGGTCTGATGAGTCCAAAATTTGGTCCCAACCGCTGTGTCTTTGTCAGACGCAGAGTAGGTGAATGGATGATCTCCGCATTTGTGGTTCCCACCGTGAAGCATGGAGGAGGAGGTGTGATGGTGTGGGGTTGCTTTGCTAGTGACACTGTCATGATTAATTTAGAATTCAAGGCAAACAACCAGCATGGCTAAATTTTGATTTGTTTAGAACTTGTTTGGTTTCTACATGATTCCATGTGTGTTATTTCGCAGTTGTGATGTCTTCACTATTATTATACAATGTAGAAAATAGTAAAAATAAAGAAAATTAGTAGGTGAAAGAGTAGGTGTGTCCAAACCTTTGACTGGGACTGTATACCATGGCAGGGGAATACTGAGACATACACTGCACTGTCTAGAAGGCCAGTGTTTTGTGGGTACTATTTAATGAAGCTGCCAGTTGAGGACTTGTGAGGCGTCTGTTTCTCAAACTAGACACTCTAATGTACTTGTCCTCTTACTCAGTTGTGCCCCGGGGCCAGCAGTCCTCTTTCTATTCTGGTTTGAGCCAGTTTGTGCTCTTCTGTTAAGGGAGTAGTACACAGCGTTGTACCAGATCTTCAGTTTCTTGGCAATTTCTCGCATGGAATAGCCTTCATTTCTCAGAACAAGAATAGACTGACGAGTTTCAGAAGAAAGTACTTTGTTTCTGGCCATTTTGAGCCTGTATTCGAACTCACAAATGTTGATGATCCAGATACTCAACTAGTCTAAAGGCCAGTTTTATTGCTTCTTTAATCAGAACAACAATTTCCAGCTGTGCTAACATAATTGCAAAAAGGTGTATTCAGTGTTACAGGCTAATGTATTCAGAGTTACAAAGTTACAGGCTAATGTATTCAGTGTTACAGGCTAATGTATTCAGTGTTACAGGGTAACAGGCTAATGTATCCAGTGTTACAGAGTTACAGGCTAACGTATCCTGAGTTACAGACTAATGTATTCAGTGTTAGAGTTACAGACTAATGTATTCAGTGTTACAGGGTAACAGGCTAATGTATCCAGTGTACAGAGTTACAGACGAATGTATTCAGTGTTACAGAGTTACAAACAAATGTATTCAGTGTTACATAGTTACAGACTAATTCAGTGAATTCAGTGTTACAGGCTAATGTATTCAGTGTTACAGAGTTACAGGCTAACGTATCCTGAGTTACAGACTAATGTATTCAGTGTTACAGAGTTACAGACTAATGTATTCAGTGTTACAGAGTTACAGGCTAATGTATCCTGAGTTACAAACTAATGTATTCAGTGCTGCTCACAACCTTAGCTCACTGCAGTGTTCAACTTGGTAATTCAACTTGGTTCTCCTGATTGGGAAAGTTGTCGCCTTGTTTTGTGATTTTTTTTATTTTGCTCATGTCCTCCCACACTGAAATCTGTGGTTGTTTTCATGCCCAGGAAGATTCTTTTTTTCTGTCCTCCTAATTTGGCTCTCGCTCTCCTTCATTTGAATTTCAAATGATCTCTCTCCTTGTCATTCTCTCTCTTTCTCTGTTCATATTTCTCTCTCCCCATCTCTTCATCTCCTTCACTCTCTCCCACCCTCTCTTTCTCCCCCCCTCTCTTCAAACAAACAGTGCAAGTGCAGAAACACTTACATGTAATTAGCCCATTGTGGCTGAGCAGTTATCATAGGCAGTAGGTAGCAGTAGTTGGCTCAGAACAAGCCTCCTCTCCTGTGTTTACTGTGATGTCATTGTGTTCTGTTTACTGTCATTGTGTTCTGTTGACTGTGATGTAATTTCCTTTCCTCTTTACCATGATAATGAGGTGACAAGGACCAGAGCTTCGGTCTCAGTTGTGCCACGTTCTCAGGCCCCTCGTTGTTCCCTGTGACACTGTTCTCTGTATTCTCACAAGCCTGGTTGGCCCGACCTGCTCCTTCCCTGCTACTTCCCACTACAGCACTGCTTCCTCTGAAAAATTCAGCTTTTCCTAAAACCTGCTTTTCTGAATGCCAACGCTCGGCTTTGGCTTGGCTTGGCTTGTTTCCCGGCTGGGATTTTATGCAACACTCAATCCTGCCACATTCTAGCAGCCACATAAAAAAGATGCCAAGGTGAATTTATTGGTTTATTTTAATTTGTGTTTTTTATACATTTCTACCCCTCCTCTTTTAGAACTGTTCATCCCCTGGCCCAGATATAAGGTATGGCATTGCCTATTTTTCCTCCACTCCTCGCAATCAAACCCTGATTCCACACAACACTGATTCAATGAGACCTTGCAGCATAGAAGATGGAGGAAATACTTTCACTACTCTACCTTTCAGTTTAAATCACGTACCGGGAATAAGGGAGCAGAAGTCCAGGTTTCTCAGTTCCATTCCACAGCCTTCCTCGGCATTAAGAATTGGTTACAGATCTAGAGAGACCCATTTTAATTTCTTAAATATAATAATTTATACATTAGTGTTAATTGGGACGTTTAACATCAACGGCTAAGTGATGTGGCAGCCTCCATAATCCCCAAATTGCACATAAAGGTATACGTCTATGTGAAATGGTTTATAACACCAATATTTCTAACTGTCTCAAATCCATTAAGTGAGTTCATCTGTGAATAACCTTGCTCTGGATAATGTCTTCCTCCATAGCAGAGCTACATTATGTGGCTTAACACCCATATGACTCACTAGTGAAACATAGTACAGTTGAGAGGAAAGGTTGATGGATTGACTGTCGTCTCCTATTATTTCAAACCGATAACTCATGACAATCCCTCTCCATTCTGCTACTGTTAAAGTCTTGTTAAGAGCACGATGGATACCCACAGAACTTTCAATGAAACTTTGGTAAGAGCATTAGTGTGCTCTCCCTTTCCCGGGCGATCTCTGTTCCTAACGTAACTGAGCTGGCGCTCTCACGAAGAATAATCTGAGAGTGCCTTTCCACCAATCACTTGCACTACCTCTACCACTTTACCTAGTATGAGACTCTGAGGCTCTGTGGAAGCATGTTATCAATCATTTCATTAGGGCCTTCTCTAGTGCATCCTACTCTGCCTCACTGCTCCTGACCACATGTTCTATACGTGCATCAATACAGCCACTGGACCAAACTCATAAATCCTCAAAGGGCGATGGGTTGTGTTTACAGTGTAAAGGAGAGGCCGGACTAGCGTATTACTCAAACCATCAGAGACTCAATTACTTTCTGTTTGACCCAGTTTTACCTGATGGGTTGGGTTAAACGCGGAAGACACATTTCAGTTGGACAACTGACTAGGTATCCCCCTTTCCCTAATTTTACAACGCTATAGCAGGTGAGATAGCTCTAAAGAGGGAATATCAGCACGCATGGAGGCCCAGTCAGCAGCAGCACTCATCATAGCTTTCTGTTACGTATGCTTCTTGGAGGAGGGAACGCAACACCCCGCTACATCTCAACTCCCCTTGGAGTGAAAAAAAAAGTATGTGATCGTAGGTGCGGGGAAAGACGGCAGAGGCAGAGAAAAATACAGTTTACAGGGAATGTATTATTCCTAACACACGGTAATGTTGGGAAAAGGGGCTGGACGGAACTAAAGTAAAGAAAGTAAAAGTTAAGGAATCCCCTCTCCTACCTTACCTGCCTTCCTACTTCTAACCTAACCTTTAGCACCACCTGGCGCGCTAACCAAAATACAGGGGGTGGTCCGCCCAGGTCTAACCTAACCTTTAGCACCACCTGGCACGCTAACCAAAATACAGGGGGTGGTCCACCCAGGTCTAACCTAACCTTTAGCACCACCTGGCGCGCTAACCAACATACAGGGGGTTGTCTCCCTCAGGTCTTACCTAGTGTGCATAGACAGATTAAATTTGCCCACAGGCCTCTTGCCTAAACACTCCCAAGGTGCGTTCCCTTTCCCCCCCGGGAACAAATTAAACAGAATAATTTACCAATACGTTAAGCGTGAAATTTCAATAACCACAAACACTAAGTCCTATTGTCATACACATACCTCTGAAGGAGCGGCTACAAAATAATATTAAAAAAACTTTTACTGACCACCACAACAACCAACACAGGACATAAAAAGAATCTCTCCTCTCTGACAAATGAACACTGGCTCTTATCAAGCTGGAGAAGGAGTTGGTACTTGAAGAAACAGCTGTATCCCCTGACGAGAAGGAGGGGTCAGAGCTCCAATCAGCGATGGGGCCAACCAATCAGCTGCTTTAGGAATCCAGGTGTCACGATCTTGTTGATGAACGGACCAAGGCGCAGCGTGCAGGGTTGAGTGAAACATATTTATTTGTTGAACTCACCAAAACAAAAGAAAGAACACAACGACCGTAATGCAGGTATGGCACACACAGGTACACACACAACTACAAACCTAAACATATAGGGCCAGTTTCCCAGCCCCAGATTAAACCTAGTCCTGGACTAAAATGCACTTTTAATGGAAATTCTCCATTGAGAATGATTGTTAGTCCAGAACTACGCTAAATCTGTGTCTGGGAAATCTGCCCTTAATATCCCACAACACAGGTGGGGGAGTAAACAACCTAAATAGGATTCCCAATTAGAGACAACTACTAACAGCTGCCTCTAATTGGGAACCCAAACCAAACCAACATAGAAAAACAACATAGAACCAAAACACACCCCTGATCACGTCCTGACCAAAACCACCATAGAGCAGCCAAAAGGGCTATCTATGGCCAGGATGTGACAGTACCCCCCCCCAAAGGCGCGTACTCCGACCGCGACCAAAAGTCACTGGGAGGGTCTCTCGGGTGGGTCCTCGCCTTTGGCGGCGGCTCCGGTGCGGCCCGAGAAGACGCACTGGAGGCCCGGTACGTGGAGCAAGAACAGTACGTACCAGGCTGGGACGACCTCTTAGAGGCCTGGTGCGTGGAACAGGAACAGTCCGTGCCGGTCTCTCGATGCGCACAGGGGACCTGATGCGTGGAGCAGGGACAGGACGTGCCGGGCTCTCGATGCGCACAGGGGACCTGATGCGTGGAGCAGGGACAGGACGTGCCGGACTCTCGATGCGCACAGGGGACCTGATGCGTGGAGCAGGGACAGGACGTGCTGGGCTCTCGATGCGCACAGGGGACCTGATGCGTGGAGCAAGGAAAGGACGTGCCGGGCTCTCGATGCGCACAGGGGACCTGATGCGTGTTGAGCGGGAACAGGCCGTGCCGGGCTCTCGATGCGCACAGGGGACCTGATGCGTGGAGCAGGGACAGGACGTGCCGG